>JARUHE010150858.1:0-14164 GCA_031471125.1 Archaeomysis grebnitzkii | reverse complement strand
GAGAGGGCCGGAGAGAGAGGGAGGGAAAGAGAGAGAGGGAGAGAGAGTTAGAGAGTAAGAGAGAGAGATAGAGAGAGAGAGAGAGAGTGTGTGTATATGTATGTGTATGTGAGTGAGTGAGTGTGTGTGTTTATGTGCGTAAATATATAAACATTGCAGTGCCTGTAAACATATGTATAGCATAATGGCTGTTGTATACATACACACAACAGCGCAAGTGAATATACCAATATCACTATAAATACTATAGTACCAGCATATGCATAATACAAAAACGAAATGCATTTGCATGATACAATTACTATGTCTGTAATAAGTATACACAGCATAGTAGGCTAACTATAAACATAGTCATAATATAAGACCTGTATGCATAATACAGGACCTGTATACTTATACACACCATAGTATTTAGATGCATGGATACATTGTAATACAAAGATGAAAAATGATACATGATATTAATGTCCAAATAAATAGACGCTTGTATCAAACCAGAGTGGATATGCATCATAACATTCACAGTTGGTATGCATGAAATGTGTCACACCTTCCACAGTGGGTATGCATACTATGCATCACACATCATCCAGAGTGGGCATGCATACTATGGATCGCACCATGCAAAGTGGGTATGCATACCATGCATCACACCGAGCAGAGTGGGTATACCTAGCATACATCACACCATGAATAGTGTGTATGCATACTATGCATCACACCATGCATATTGTATATGCATGCTATGCATCACACCAAGTAGAGTGGGTATGCATACTATGCAACACACCATGCATACTATGCATCACACCATGCATACTATGCATCACACCATGCATAGTGTGTATGCATACTATGCACCACACCAAGTAGAGTGGGTATGCATACTATGCATCACACCATGCATAGTGTGTATGCATCACACCATGCATAGTATGTATGCATCACACCATGCATAGTATGTATGCATACTATGCAACACACCATGCATACCATGTATCACACCAAGTAGAGTGGGTATGCATACTATGCAACACACCATGCATCACACCAAGTAGAGTGGGTATGCATACTATGCATCACACCATGCATAGGTATGCATACTATGCATACCAGAATAGAAGGTGTTAATTGTGGGCGTGTCCCGACGGTCATTTCTGCAGTGGCAGCATCATTGCAGAGTGCCACAGTGACACATGGCCGAAGGGAGGAGAAAGGACCGGAAGACTCGGGCAGCAAAGGGACCACAAGTGAAGAAAAAGGACCGCGTGGTCCACTGCAGAGAAACTGGACCAGAATGGAAGAAAAAGGACCGTTATGCTCACTGCATAAACAAAAAGGACCACAATTGACACAGCGTGCCGGCTGATTTGAATTTTTATGGTTGGTTGTAATTTTGTTGAGGGTGTTTTACAACTAAATTAATGCATTGCCTTTAATGATACTTTAAAGATAAGACAAATAGATAAATAAAAAAGTTTAGTGTAGACTATGGGTGATTAGCACCTTCACCGTCCCAACAAAACTGGCAAACCCTCTATTATACACATTGTCTACATTTCATTTGATGTATATAGGTGCAATTGTAAAATGTTCATGTAATACCTGAATCCAATTCAAATACGAATAGTTTTTAATTACAACAAAACCATTGATTCGATGGCCTTATTATTTTAAGGATGCATGTGCTACAAGCAATGGTTACGGTCGGTGATTGTAGCTGTGTCTAGTAATGCGCAACAGCTAGATAACATTGCGCAATACTAGACACAGCTGCAATCGTTGACCGCAACGATTAACTCTCTTTCCATATAGACAAATCTTCACATCCAAAGATACTTATGTTCAATGGTAAAGTTTTAATAATAAAAATAATAAATAATAAATAATAAATAATAATAATAAATAATAATAATAAATAATAAATAATAACAATAAAATAAATAATAATGAAACAATAGTTAAGTTTAATGATACTAATTAATCGAGGTTTAAAATATTTAAATTATTAACTGAGAGAACTGATGTTCTAATCCGTGCATAGACGAAGACTGAGAGGAGACTTCATCGAAATGTTTAAAGTAGTGAAAGGATTAAGTGAAGGAAGATTGAGGACAACTTGAGGACAAGTTTTAAACCCAGAGTTACGAGTAGGACTAGGGTCACTTTTTTCTCAGAGTTATCAATTATATTTATTGACATTCACTTGATGAAAACAAAGTAGAGGCAGGAAGTATTTAAATTTTCATAAAAAGATTGGATAATGTATGGAATAGCACTGGATGTGGGTACCTGACATGGGAAACTTAATGACTACCAATTAAGTTGTAAATGGAAATGGAAATTTACAATGACCAAAAACTTTATCATTTGAAATGATTTGTTTTTGACACAGAACTAAACAGTATGTTTAGTCCAGTACAATTTTTTTAACATTCCAGTCGAGTACAAATTATTATTTTAACATTTTACTTCTTAAAACTTAAAACTATATACAATTATTTGCTTGACATTCTTGTTTGTTTATCTAGTTCTGAAAGTAGAACATGAAAATGAATAATAACACAAATGCATAATAATAATAATGAATTATATGAATAACAATCAGTAATAATGAATAATAACTTTATGTATGAATTGTTTTACTTGTTTATGTAAAAGTTAAAATTCAACTTGAAATTATGATTATATATTACAATGTATATGCCAGCCATCAGTGCCTATGTGGGTGATGAAAAGATCTAAATACAATCTACAAAATAGTAAAGACTATTAAACAATCTAAGATTTAACATAAAAATTCAAACCAAGAAACGAAAGGGTGAAAGGACCGGAATTGGCATATTTGTGCAACGCGTAGGGTAAAAAACATGGCAAGACTGGCAGGATCCACCCATTTGGCAACCTCGCCGAGCGTTAGAATAGTACAGTGGATGTATGCACGCACAAGCTGATTCAAAAAGTGACTTTCAGTTAGCATCTCGTAACCAAGCAGTGTAAACGCGAGCGGAGGAAGGAGTTGTTTGCTGAACAAAAAATACTTTTCCCCATTGTTACTAATTATTTAATTTATTTAAATCAAAGGTAATAGCAATGATTGTATTTATTATTTATGCGTGTGTGTTTTCTCGATCACCGTATCGTTGTTGGGAGTGGTCGTTATATGGAGTTATGCGCACAGTGATAGTATTTACAACTCGTGGCATTTTACTACCTTAGACTAGAATAAAAAAATATATTTATAATTTTATATTTACTTCATATCAACATGATGATCTGGTAATTTGAACTAAAAATTTATCGAACCAGCAACTGTCAAATTCAAACAAAATAATTTGTCTCGATAGGAAAAGCGAATTGCGGTAGAATATTCAATACTTTTACACAATTAAAATCCAAATTAACATTTACTAACCAATCTATCTAAAATTTATTTGAAGAAAATCAAAAGTGCGACTAGACAAGAATAATTTAGTGGCTAATCTACATAAATGTTGTACAATTTATTCAAACTTTATGCAATAAAGTACTTTCTGTTCAGTCGAGACTCGACAGGGTGTTAAGTCCGCTGGACTATTTTATCGGCTTTGATTGGCACTGTTTTTAATCCTTTTTATTTTACTTAGTTGAACTTTTGTTGTTTGAAAGTGCTGAATACCCTCTGGGTGCAGCGCTGGGTATTGGCCCCTTTATTTATATAATCAATCAATCAATCGACAGGGTGTTCATTGATGGTTGAGCTTCTAAAGGGTTTAATCTAGCCGGCAGTATAATGACA
Organism: Archaeomysis grebnitzkii; assembly: GCA_031471125.1. Taxonomy (NCBI): domain Eukaryota; kingdom Metazoa; phylum Arthropoda; class Malacostraca; order Mysida; family Mysidae; genus Archaeomysis; species Archaeomysis grebnitzkii. The sequence continues at coordinate 10,386 of JARUHE010150858.1, read as the reverse complement.
CCCTGACAACTTTTACCAACTATTGATCTATAAAGAATTATAAAGTTAATTTAATTTGTTTGTTGTACTGATGGTTATGATGTATTTTATTTCTTAAACGGTCCTTCTCTTGCTTGCAAGGAGTTGTGATAATTCAAAAATTCTGTTTTAACTTTCTATGACTTGAGTTATATTTTGTGAAGCTTAACTACATTCACGTATAAATATTTACTAAAAATTCATCATTACTATAATTAACGATGTATTTTAAGTTACTAATGACAAAATGTTAATAATTTAATCGCCTATCTTTTATTTTGTTAACATTTATTAAACATTACAGCTGATCAAATTCGATTTTTGAAATAAATATTCTATTTCAATGAACACATAATCGATGCTGTAATTTAACAGTACAATATAAAACCAAAATTAATACAACCAACTATAACATTTATAATCCATTCAAACTACAAAAATGAATTAAATCTAACACAAATGTTACATAACTCCCCAATGTAAATTTGACCACGTCACTAACCAAATTTAAACCAAGGATCTCCAACAGCTGTTTTCAGTTTGGCCCGTCAATAACCCTCTGTAAATCACACTATCGAACACGATGCTTTAAAATGTTGTGTCAATCGATAACCTATAGCCGTTTTCGCCCACACTTATACTCATGCTTGCCCCGTTTACTTTCATAATCCTTTGTCTACATTGGAATGCCCAACAAAGGTTAATTTGCATTGACTATTCTTTTTCTTGTATTAGATATTAAAACCATAAGCATTCAAAAGTTTTATTGTTCGTACAGTCATCTGTAATTGCACCGGTGAGTGTGCTTGTCACCCATAACTATCTTCTTAAACAGAATAAACCAGATTGGGAAACGTATTTCCTCGGCAAATCCAGATACTTCTTAAGATTTGTTTTCCCTTATATGAAAATCGGTCACGTGACTTTGCCTAGCAATTAAAAAGCGTCGATATTTCCAACACACGCCCCCAAATTCAATTACTCATCGGCCTTCTGACTGAGTTACTCTTGTCACCTAATTTCAGGTTTTTGCCATCGTGTTACTAACTTTCACTGTCCTTGTTACATCACTCGTATCGTCAGTCGCATGCCAAAGGTTCGATCCTTCCATAGAAACTATCGATGTATGTGAATTATGAGAAAATTTGTATATTTATCCTGTAGGGGGGGGGTCAAGGACCCCCTCCCCATATGTCCATTTCCTTATCGGTTGTATCCCTAATCTTTCTGTTTTCGAATCGCTTCTACCCTCAAACCAGTTTCCCTCCTGGTGGATGTACAGTTTTTTAGGCCTGATCAACTTGATGAATTAGTGGAGTGGCCAGTCCGTCTGCCAACAACATTCTTTGTTCTGCTTTTAGGCCTAATCTTCCATCTTTGGAACACGTTTGATGGAGATAGAAAAATGTTGTCTCGCTTGCAGAGTAGAGTTGGAAATTTAAATCGTCGTTCTTATGTGTATTTATAAAATTCACTTCCACACGATTCGCAAATAAGAAAAATATTGACAACTACAGGTCCTATTTAATTTAAACTGTTAGCGTTTATGCCCACATAATTTCAAGTTACATAAACTTTCTATTTTAAATAAACTAAATTTGAAATTATTAAATACTTCTAAATGTTCAACTAAATATATATATATGTGTAACTAATCTTTAATATGTGAGAGCGCTTTACCTTGTAATATACTTTTTAGTATACAACCATTGTCTTTTCACAAATTGATAATAAATTTATACCATATTGTGAAATATAAAAATTACGTTTATTTTAAGATAAGTTTGAAATATACTTTTAGCTTTAAAAAAATATTTAGAAATAAAGTTTCTAAAAATAATTTTATTTGTGAAATATGAAATTTATGAATATTTGGTAACATTCAATAAAGCTGGTTTTCCAACCTCAACTTCATTGTATTTCGACCTTATGGAAATAATTACATTGCCTGCCGTAGCCAGCTGTTAAACCACCTGCGCGATCTTGCGTGCAGGCGCGCACTCGCACAGGTGTTTTGAACACTTGAAATCGTACGACGCTATTCCACCATTTTTATTTTTAGCTTTCAAAATTATTACCAATGATTACTCATAGATGTTCGTATTTTAACAAATAATAGGTTACTATGCCGATGGCAGTTTAATACTTAACAAAATTCGTCCTAAAGACTAAAATATATTTGTCAATATTTCTTTATCAGAAATTTTTTCAAAAATAAACTATTAATTTTTTTTACTAAAGACTATCTTATAGGTCATCCATGCACTAATTGGTTAATTAATGCAATATTTGCCATTAAAATTAGTTAAACCAGGATGTACTGAACTGAACTTTAATTTTTACACCTTTTTTGTATTTCTTGAAGGCAAAAGATTGACTTAGACATAAATGTGTATAAACATACTGAAAATACATTAAACAAACGTTTAACCCTGTAACGTCATACGTAAAGAATTTTTCACAATCAATAATTACTATTTTAATACAAATTATGACTATAGCTGTCCGATCGTTATAGGGTTTAATGCATGTACATTGATGCACTTTTATTTGACAGTTTTGACCGCCTTGTCAAGTTTATATTTTTGATAAAATATTTATTTTTTGTTGTGGTAATGTCAAACTATATACTAAACTAAACCTATTTAATTATGCATTATATTCTAGACTGAATAATTCGTGAATCAAATGTGAAATGATAAAATTTGTTTTCGTAGTCGACATTGTTATCTTTACTTTATCAGTTGGTGCACATGACTTATCAGTAAAATAATACTTAAATTTAATGGCATAAATTAATTGTGTGGATTGATTAATGATGGCAGAACATAATGTATAACTTGCCATAACACCTTAAACTATTTTATTTATACATACCAATTCTGTAGATCAAACATTGTATACAAAATGTACATAGAGGGAGAAAAGGAGATGATACATGCACATATTTTTTTAGTGATATAACATAGTATGGAATTGTAATATTTCTATATTGAGGAATGTTTTTTTAGAGGGTAACTAATCTGTGCTTTCATGTTATGTATTAGTCTTTTATACATCATATAATGCCATGGCATTAGTAAATTCTATAATACCATGGCATTAGTAAATTCTATAATGCCATGGCATTGATAAATTATCTAATACAACTGCCTTCAAGCCATGGTATTTATATGTAACTACCATTGAAATTAAAAGTAGCTTAATCAGCAGCTGGGAATACCAAATAATCTCACTGTATTAATCTATCTAATCACTCTAAAGAAAAACCTTAAAAAATAAATTAAATTTATACAAAAATAATCAGCACAAATTTTAGAATGACTCAACAAAATCAAAGTCATGCCTGAACTGCATAACGACAGATATTCATGACTGAAATTGTCCTCAAGGGATTAATTCTAAAATTAAGAAACATTAATTTTGAAGCTCATGATTCCTGACTTGACTCAACATTACCACATAACAAAAAAAAGTTTCCTGACCAGAGTGCAACAAAACTTTCTTGCACTTCATGTCTGTTTTGCTGACCAAAACCACAAAGTTGTTTTGATCGGGGCTTTCAACAACAAACAAAACAATACATTGGAACAATCGTTACAAGAATTAAATGATGATCCTCTTGCATCGTCCCAACAATGTTCCAAGACTTCAACCTTTCACTTTCTGTGCCTTACTCATTGGATTTTTTTCCCTAACTTCTTTCTTGTATATTTCCACTGTATTGTAAAATTATCTTCGATTTAACACTAATTTCAAGTTTCCATTTATACTTTAAATTTACAATATATTTAACACTAATTTCAAGTTTCCACTTATGCTTTAAATTTATAATATATTTAACACTAATTTCAAGTTTCCACTTATGCTTATCAACATATTACTTAACATTGTCTGTTGAACTGATGAGAAATTGAACGTTGCAGATGAGTTGGGACGCTTATGTGAATCAGCAACTGGTCGGCTCTGGCCACGTGTCTCAAGCGGCCATCTGTGGACTGGACGGAAGCATTTGGTCGAAGAGCGTCGACTGGAACATCACTCCGGAGGAGGTGAAAAAAATTACCGATGGAATATCCGGAGACCCACAGACAACTTTTTCAATGAGTGGTGAGAAATTAATGATTTTTAACCTATAACTTTTTTATTTTGTCATACAAAAGTGACCCAGGGCAGTGCTGTAGAGCAATGGTGCCACATGCTCCATAAGAATTAGTATTGGACTGGACAATGTGAAAGCCTAAAGCAATGGCCTGTTACAAAACACCATTGTTCTGTTGGCAGTACACACATAAATAAATGTCATTCAACGGCTACATTTTTATGTTGACAACAGTAACTTTTCAGTACTCAAATATAGCATTTCAATAAATGTTCTTTTCAATGCCAATTCTAGAATATATTTTAATCTTTATGAAAACAATCACTCTGGTATTCTAGAGTTAATATTTTTAACTAATTACATTTTACCCCTTTATTGGCACACTAATCGTCATCATAATGACAAAATATGTTCAAATTGGTATTGAAAATTACATTATATGGATGCCCCTTTATTATCATTGAAAATTAACCTTCTGTGTATGTGCCTTTATGAATTTAAAACAAGGACAATTATTATTCAACATTAAAATTATTTTTAATTTGTTTTTGTAAATAAATAAATTTATTTCTTAAGCCATTGATACAGTTAGTTCTTGAGGAAAATTAAAACTTAAATTTGTTTTATAGAACTAAAATAAAAATTAGTTGTGAACCTTGCTCTAGAACCTTTATGAACTCATCAGACAACATTTTCATATCTAGAAAATTGTTTTGAAGAGGCAAAACAATTTTGTATTTTTTAAATATTTACTTTTTGGCATGTGTAACCTTTAATTTTTTCTTATAATTGTCCATCTTATTGGTAGGACAGATCAGTTCCACTAATGTTGTAATAATTTTCTTAGGTTTATGCTATTCATTTATCATCCATAAAGGCAATGATTTGGCTAAACATTGTGTTGCCAGTTAGCATTTAATCTTTCTTTGTAGCACCAAACATTCAAAAATAATGTTTAATTTTCAATAATTACAAATGCTTTATAACAATTGATATTTTAATTTAATACTATATAATATAAATTTAGAAAAATAGTGTTTAATATTTTTGATAAAATAATGAAAACGATTTGCTTTTCAGGTGTTAAGTTGGCTGGCCAGAAATACTTCTTTTTAGGAGCAACCGACGACACCGTCAGATGTAAACTCGGAGCCAATGGCATCCACATGTGCAAGACGAACAAAGCCGTGCTGATCGGAAAGTATGACGACCCCATTCAACCCGGACAGTGTGCTAATCAAGTGGAAAGTTTAGCCGAATACTTAAGGAATGCTAGTTATTAAATTTATTGAAAAACATATTCAACAAGAGTGGTCAAAACAATTACATGAAAGTTCAACTATATTTTTTTATTTTTAGCATTTTGATCGTGTGCCATTTCTCTATCTAACCAACGAGGCCTTAAGTACAATGTTGTGAGAACAGTTTATTTTATAAAAAATTTCATCCATTTTATAAATGACCATCTTGATTTTATACAAAATTAAAAGCCACTCTTGACAAATGCATTTTGTATCCATTATCATGGAAGTTGGATTAATATCAAAAAGTATAATTTATCTCGCTCAAATAGACTTTACACTTCTGATGATTTGTTATGATAGGCCTACTGTATAGTTTTAAGTTTTCAGCTTGAAATAATTCCATAAATAAATATATAAATAACACTTTGCTTTTATACGCTTCCATAAATGTTTGTCCGAAATACACATCGATGTCTAGTTTTTGTGTGAATTCCGAAAGTACATTCCAGTTGAAGTTATTTCCAGTAATGCAAGTCTCTATTCTTGTGAAATCATGCTCAAGTTGTTCACTTTTGACAAAAGTTACTTGCACCAAATTGTAAAAACATTTTGAAATAAAAAAATATTGACCATAAGTAAAAATAATTGCAAAATAAAACACATTTTTGGTAATGCATATGACAAAATTTAAAATTCTAAAACTGAGGTCAAACTACTATTTCCTATTGTAAATATATATTAATAATAAAAATAATAGAACATGACAATAATAATTGTAAATATAAGTTATTATTAAAGTATATAAAGACAATAATACCAAAGTAATAAAGTTATAGCCAACATCAACAGTATTCATAATATTTGAATGTATTTTGTCTTTTTTTAAGTGATAGTAAAGATTTAACTGGTAATAATAATAATAATTCAATAATATTTGTTTAATTATATATTAAAGTTCTTCACTATTTTGATATTGCTGTTCAATTTCTGTATTTCAAAACAGCATTTAACTAAAGAACTTTTTGGTTATTATAAAATTGTCGTTTCTACTTCTTGCTGTTTTTACTGCTAACCCACTTTTATTTAAATTTATCCATAAATGTGAACAATTAATTAAACTTTATATTTTAAAAAATTTGTTACATGCAGTGAATAAATTCTAAAAAAAAATCTTTAATTAATAAACCCCTAATGTTAAGTGAAAAATAGACCTGTGAAAAACCGAACCAAATTTATAATGAAATGTCAATTAATTGATCAAATAATAGAGCAAAACATGTATATATATATATTAGATATGCCTATGTATCTACTTGGTTTTAGACCTCAATTGACACTTCTTTAATAAAAAGCATGAATTATGGCAACACAATTTTTAACGAACTATTGTTAGTTATTTCAAAGGGTTGAGCAGCCTTGTGCTAGATAATTCATTTAAACAACTCTTGTGAGGTTGTCTTAACTATGAGGAAGGCTTCAAAGAAAATTGAAACACTAGAAACACAAAGTGTTCCCTTGATCTTAAAAAAATCTAGATGTGATTAAAAGAAACCTTTGGACATAACCTCTGCTTTGCTCAAAATCTAAATCAATCAACCCATACATCACCAAAGAAAGTAGAGACCAATTTAAAATTCAAAATGTTTGCAGCCATTGGCAAGTTTTCATAATCTATTTGCATAACCTACCACCCCTATTTGTAAAAATAATTGAGGTTTGAAATTGCAATGTCCTCTTAGAATGACCCAAACATGGATGGACAAAATTGGAATAAACTGCAGTTTTCAGAAAGAACATCCAACATCTAGTTTCTAAAGATCACAAAACTCAGATATTGGTTAGTTAATGAATTTTAGCCACTGTATCGTGCAAAGTTGATAGTGTAGTGAGTGATCTTTAAATAGGAGTGACCATAACCTGCTTTTCAAATGTTGTCTTAAAAGTTGATTCGCTGCTTAAGGTGTTCTCAAGCAATCTCTCATACAAGAACTGCTCTAAGATGTGTAATATTATTTTATAAATTATTTAAGCTTTAAATATTTCCGAAAGGATTTTTAAGAAATTTAGGTTGTCAATTTATGATGCACCTTTCAACAGACCACCACCATTTCTAAACCAAATGGTTATTAAAGATGACCTGATTCATGTTCAATTTTTTTTTTTAAAAGTTCAATACTTGCTGCTTCAAATTGATCATCATGTGAAATCCAAATAAATTTATGGAAAACTTAAGATCTAATTCTTAGTCTGGCTTATTGTTCCCTATGTTGTTGTCTTCACTCACTGTAAAAAGTTTTCAATCTAGTACATGAGATGAAATTTTAAGATGTGTTCTCATCAAACTAAGAATGCTATTTCAACATTAAATGCAAACCATAAATTCCTTCAAACATTCACCACTTTTTATGACCAATAAATGTATGTATAACAATATTTTTAACACAAGACAACAATTGCGTGTAACTGTAAAGATGTCTCGTATGATGAGGTTGTTTAATTTGTTGGACATTATTCAGCAATAATAGAAAAATCAACATTCTCATAATTTTTTTGTTTTCTCACATTTGAAACAACGAAAAAGGAATAATTATAAAACAGAAAAGTAATTTTAACAACAACTATAGTACAATGGGACTCCCCATTTACATATGGATCGACAATAATACAAGTGAGGCAACCCACATTGAAATAACACAGAGCTTACCTCACTTGTGCTCTTGTTATCCATATACAGAAATTCCATCCTTTGTTGTGTTCTTAACGATAGATTTACATTAAATAAAGGTAGCATTTAAAACAAACTTTTTCTCCAATCAACTACGAATTAATGGTTGGTAATCATGTCAATTTTCGCAAAGCCCATAAAAATGATTCATTGAAATGTTGTGCCTCAAGAATATAAATTATCTTCTGATGCCCTATTGCTTAATAAATAAGAGTTTGATTCAATTAAAAAATCATGTAAATATTGTTTTAAATTATTTTGTTGATTATTTTGAAATAAAAATATAAAAAAATTATACCATATTTAAATTTTATTTGTATAGCTGATTGAATAATTTAAACCTCTAGTATATTTGCTATAAATTTTCTAATTCTAAATCACTGGCTCTTAGCTTCAGATACCGCATACACAACTAGAATATTTAAATAAAAAATCATACAAAAGCTGTTGAGTAGTACATACTTTCTGTAAATTAACTTTTTACAAACTTCCAATTTGTATTTAAATTTCTTGAATACAAAGCCATCAACAATAGACTGATAAGAAATCACTTGAATAACATTTAAATTTTGTTGTAAAAAGAGAAATTAGACATGACTCAATATTTATTTTGAACCTGTCAATCACATAAAACATAAATTGAAAGTAACTAGACAAAAGTTTATGTAAATTTGAATTAATTTAAAAAGAAACACTTTTTTAGATGTACTAAAATGTTGCCACTATAAATGTTGTATTTTCTACTTAAAACCATGGTATTATTTTCCTAGAATCAGATAGATAATTTGTTCTTGTCAATTGACAGATGAATAAAGCAAAATTTGGGGTAGTGTGCGATGTAGATTTTCTTAAGAATTGGTTTAAAGTCATCTCTTGAATGTTTTCATCCTTTAAAGACTTTCACACACTCAATTCATAATACCTTAAGACTTCAAAATATAAAAGCCTTTTGGCACAAAACATAAGAAGAAACGGGGATAATATTTAACTAAACTTTGAAACAAAGATTACTTAATTACTTTAAAAGCATTTTTTTAGTCTGAAATTAATAGTCACATGAGTTAAGGTACTTGTCACTAGTCTAAACATGTTATTACAAATCTGTAATTACACCAATGTGTCTAGTATGATGAAGTGTTCTTATTCTTTAGCACTGGCCTCAAAATTGATTAAGAAGAAGTGCCTTTATATCTAAGAAAACCTCAAAAAAATATTTATAAAAAATACATTACCTAACAAGAAATTATAAAACTCATCTGTCCATATGTAACATTTATTTCTTATATTTAAATTTACAAATTAATTGAGTTGGTTGTTAGGTCACAAATGTTAAGGTGAAGCTCACTAAAAAAATGCAGAAAAAAGTTATTTACTAAAAGTTAGCCAATTACTTTCTCTTTAAAATGATTAGCATACATACACTAACAACATGACCATCAACTTAATATGAACTATTTTTGAAGATGGAATACATGTTTGTTCTATCAGACTTTTACCTTAATTTAAAGAAGAGTTGACAGGTGGTAAGTAGCCCTACATAATACAATGAATTCAAGGAAATAAATTTTGTTTATGATTTAATCATCATTAGGAGAATTGCATTGGGCAAAATTGCAGATACACGCTGGCAGTGTTTATTTCAAAAAAAAAAATTTCTTCATAAAAGACGCCTAAACAAATAAAAATCGGTTTACGAACGAAATAAATTGAAAAATAGTAAAATAAGCGGTTAAAAACAATAAATTGATGTGCATAGCGTCAAACTGTGCAAAGTAAATAACCCCATCTTTGAAATCAATGGAAAAACCCCTATGCATCATTGATGAAAGCTAGCTGTGTTCTCGCTATGCGAAATGAAAGAAATTCCGTTTTCTAGTTTAGTTTAGTCTAGTCTAGTCTAGTTTAGTCTAGTCTAGTCTAGTACAATCTAGTCTAGTCTAGTTTAGTCTAGTCTAGCTTAACCTAGCCTAGTCTAGTCTAGCTTAACTTAGCCTAGCCTAGTCTGGCTTAACCTAGCCTAGTCTAGCTTAACCTAGCTTAGGTTAGTCTAGTCTAGCTTAACCTAGCCTAGTCTAGTCTAGTATAGCTTAACCTAGTCTAGTCTAGCTTAACCTAGCCCAGTCTAGTCTAGCTTAACCTAGCCTAGTCCAGTCTAGTCTAGCTTAACCTAGTCTAGTCTAGCTTAACCTAGTCTAGTCTAGCTTAACCTAGCCTAGTCTGGTCTAGCTTAACCTAGCTTAGGTTAGTCTAGTCTAGCTTAACCTAGCCTAGTCTAGTCTAGTATAGCTTAACCTAGT
>JARUHE010150747.1:0-14165 GCA_031471125.1 Archaeomysis grebnitzkii | reverse complement strand
CCCTAGCTTTTTGAGTACTGCTTCTCGTTCTCTTATTATTTTGTATAATAAATTTCCTATTAATTCAAAATTAATTATGCATATTACAACAATAGAAAATAATAAGAGAACGAGAAGCAGTACTCAAAAAGCTAGGGTAGTTAGCCCTTTAATAGTAGTAGTTGTCGTACCTTCTAGTGCGTTAGCACCCCCACTAGTGAGAGACCAAGCTCCTTGTGCACCTCCCGACTCAAACCAGCCTTTATCCAGTCTCTCAAAAATATTTAGAGATAAACCTAGGCCCATTCCCGCACTAGAGAAAGTTGATAAGTTAGGTATGAACCATATTCCACCTAGAAAATCTTTCTTTGGTGACGCCGGATTTTTACCTAAAGATCCTAATTTGTTAAGAATTAAACCTGCAGATAAACCGGAACCTACTAGAAGTAGAGTAAGGGATTTTATAAAAGTTGTTATACAAATTATTGCAGGAGCTGGTAGAATAATTCAACTAAGAATTCTACCACCACATACTGCTAATAAACCTAATCCTCATATAGCACGCGATATGCAACTAAACTGTTCCCCCACACTGGCCAACACTTTTAGACCTCAGCCACCTAAATTAGTATAATAGATTAATCGAAAAGTATAACATACTGTTAAACCAGTAGCAATACAATAAACAGAAAAAATAACACTTCCTAAATCAGCTATAAATAAAGTCTCCAAGATTAAATCTTTAGAATAAAAACCAGCTAAAAAAGGGGCCCCACATAGTGCAAGATTTGATACTGTTATAAACCTACACGCTAGAGGTATAGTTCTAGCTAATGCTCCTATAGCCCGAATATCTTGATAATCTCCTACCCTATGAATAACTCTACCTGCACATATAAATAAAAGTGCTTTGAAGATGGCATGAGCTAAAAGATGAAAAAAAGCTAACTCTGGAAAACCAGCCCCTACTATACTAACTATAATACCTAACTGACTTAGAGTAGACAAAGCAATAATTTTTTTTAAATCATACTCTAAGTTGGCACCTAAACCTGCTATAAATATAGTTAAAGTCCCGATTAGTAACAGCCAACCTCTAACTCCAGACTCAGTCATAGCCCCACTAAATCGGATTAATAAGTACACCCCGGCTGTAACTAGTGTTGAAGAGTGAACTAAAGCCCTAACAGGTGTAGGTGCAGCCATAGCAGCAGGTAATCAAGCAGAGAAAGGAATCTGAGCACTTTTAGTTATAGCGGCTAAAGCAACAAAAGCACTAATAGTGACACCTAAAGTTCTCCCTTCTACTCCAGAATAGAAAATAAAATTAAACCCCCCTCAATAATATATTAAACCTACCCTGACTAAAATGGCAGCATCCCCCACCCGATTAGAAAGTGCAGTTAACATGCCTGCAGCTGCAGATTTCTCATTTTGGTAATACACTACTAAAGCATACGAAACTAAACCTAAGCCATCTCACCCTAATAAAATTCTTACAAGGTTAGGACTAAAAATTAAAGCCCTTATTGAACCCACAAATAATAATACTAAAATTATAAATCGATCAAAACTAGCCTCTCCTGCTATATATTCCCCCCTATAAAATAATACACTAGCGGAAATAAATGAGACTAGACTTAAAAATATAAGTGATATTCAATCAATAATAAGAGTTATCACAATTGCGCCTGATCCTGTCTCTACTAAACCTCACTCCAAGAATCAACGCGTAGACTCCTTGAACGCCTCAAGGCTAGACACAAATGAAACTAACCTCACTGTCCCAAGAAATACTAAACTTACCAAGTGCAGCTTACTCTTTCATACTATCTCCTAAAACTGCTTGGCTAATTTAGGACCTCCTAAACATAATAAAACTACTTTTAAGAATGATTAAATTTAAAGGGAATCAATGTAGAACTAAAACAAAATACTCCGAAACAAGACCCCTATTGTAAGTATATCTGGCTCCAACCCCTTTACCATGTTGAGTTAAAGAAAATAAATATAGCCTGTAAGCCCCACTAAAAAAAGATAATATAAATAATCTTACCCAAACTTTATAACTTCACCCTATAACCCTAATAAATAAACTAACTTCCCCTAATAGATTTAAGGAAGGAGGCGCCGCTATATTTGATACACACAACAGAAATCATCAGAACCTTATAGAAGGTATGCTATTTAATATACCTTTACTAATAAATATACTCCGTCTATTAGATCGCTCATAAGCTGTATTAACTAGAAAAAATAAGCCTGAAGAACAAAGTCCATGCCCAAGTATAACCTCCAAGCCCCCATTTAAACCTCAAAAGTTAAAAGCTAAGATTCCTCCCAATACTAACCCTATATGGGCTACTGAAGAATAAGCAACGAGGGACTTCATATCCGTTTGACGTAAACATATAACACCTACCCATGCCCCTCCTAGTAAACCAATTGTTATAAAAATAGGTAAAAAAGTAGATACAGAGTAAATAAATCAAGACCTTAGTACAACAATACCATAACCACCTAACTTTAATAATACCCCAGCTAAAATCATTGAACCGGCAATAGGGGCCTCAACATGAGCCTTAGGTAACCATAAATGTAAGAAATAAACTGGTAGCTTCATAAAGAAAGCTAATACACCTGCTACTACTCATATATTAACATCTACTATATTCAAATGTAGCTGATTTAAGATATAACTTCTCCCTGAAGTTTTGAACTCTATTAATATAAAAACCAATAAAGGTATAGAACCAAACAAAGTATAAAAAAGTATATAAATACCAGCCTGAATACGTTCAGGTTGGTACCCTCAACCCAAAACCAATAGTAAAGTAGGTAAGAGTGAAATTTCAAATCTAAAATAGAACCCTATTAGATCTTGGAAAGAAAAAGAGAGAATTAAAGAAATTAAAAGCACTAAACTAACCTTTAGGAAAAAATCGGCAAATATATTAGTTTTATACACAGAAGCACTAGCGAGCACTATTAAACCTACGATTCAAATACTTAATAAAATTAAACTTCTACTAAAGTTAAACCTAAAGAGTCAATCCCTTATAAGGAATATTTCACCTACTCTTATAGATACCAGTATAAAAAGAAACCCTATTAAAAAGATTCCTCTAAGGACTGAGAACCAATTTGTACAAAAAATAAGTATAGTTAGCCCTCCTGAGATCAATATTAACATTAAACACTTATTATACAAAATAAAAACAATGAGATCCCTAAAGCTGCTGAAAGAAATCTTAAAGACACCGAAAGAAACCTTTTCCAAGCTAAAAGTATTAATTTGTCGTACCGGAAACGAGGTAAAGTAGCCCGAATTAAAACAAATAAATATCCAACTACAACCAGCTTGAGATAAAAATCTACTCTTAATGAGCCACCTCCTAAAAACACCACTACAATCACAACTCTTATTAAAAGAATACTTCTGTACTCCCCTATAAAAAATAATGCAAATCCACCTCCTCTGTACTCAGTATTAAAACCAGACACGAGCTCAGATTCTCCCTCCGAAAAATCAAAAGGAGTTCGGTTTGTCTCAGCAAGACAGGAAGCAAATCAAATTAAAAATATAGGGCCTGCAATTAAAGCAAATCATAAATACTCTTGATAAGCTCTAAAAATTATTGTATTATAATTAAATACTAATAAAATAAATCTAATTAAAATAATAGCTAATCTAACTTCATACGAAATTGTTTGAGCCACAGAACGTAAGGCACCTAGAAGTGAATATTTAGAATTAGAAGATCAGCCTGCCCCTAATGAACTATACACTCCAACTCTTAAACAACATATTAGAAATAAGATTCCAAGCTCTAAATTAAATAAACCTGAATTCATAGGAAACACACATCAACACACTAATGATAAAAATAATGTTAAAATAGGACAAATATAATAAACTAGATAATTAGAAAACCTTAAGAGTAATTGCTCCTTAGTAAAAAGTTTAACGGCATCAGCAAAGGGTTGTAAAAGTCCTATTAAACCTACTACCTCAGGGCCTTTTCGACATTGAACATAACCCAACACTTTTTGTTCTAGTAGAGTAAAAAACGCAACCCTAATTAAAACACAAATTAATAAAACTAAATATTTAACAATCAAGAGCAGTAAATACTTGAACATAGTACATAATCAACACTACTGTTATTCAGATCTCCCCAATCCTTTCGTACTAAGGGTTACACATTTATACAAGAGATAGAAACCAACCTGGCTCACACCGGTCTGAACTCAAATCATGTAGGAAATATAAGTTGAACAAACTTTTCTAAACAGCTGCTGCACCGTTCTTACTCCTAATTCAACATCGAGGTCGCAAACTTTTCTATTAATAAGTTCTTTCCAGAAAAATAACGCTGTTATCCCTAAAGTATTTTGTTCTTGCTTAAATTAGGCTCTTTTAAACTCTGTAAGAGTAAAAATATAAGTAATTATATGTTTATATTGCCCCAATTAAATTTTATTTATTTTATTGCCTATTTATATTACTAAAATAAAAATTTATAGGGTCTTATCGTCCCCTTGAATATTAAGGCGTTTTAACCCTAAACTTAAATTCTAATATATTGTAGAGACAACTATTTTATTATCCAACCTTTCATTCTAGTCCCCAATTAAGAGACAAACTATTATGCTACCTTTGCACAGTCAAGATACTGCAGCCATTTATATTACAGTGGGCAGGCCATACTAAACACAGGTATAGAGGTGTTTTTGTTAAACAGGTATAAAACTTATTTGTCGAGTTCATTAACAACACTAATATAATTTACTAATTTTCTCATTCTCATTTAATTTTATATTAAAATTAATAAAAACTCGTTAAAGCAAGTAATAGATAATTGAATATGTTATTACACACATAAGATTAAACACTTTAAATTCCGTATTATAAAATCTATAACTTATTACATTGAACGTAAAAATAGCTTATCCCATTTTTACTCCTCTTTTAGATTAAAGTTTTAACTAGATACTATAAAAATCGAAAACATTTCATTTCTTAAATTTTTATAACACTATAATACGGAAATATATAAAAAAGTAAGATCCTTTTACTTCGAGATTCTTAAAATAATTTAATTTAAGAAACCCAGATACCCAAGGTACATATATACTTTTTAAAACTTTTTAAAACCCCCTAAAAATCACACAACACAAATAAAAATATTTTACGTTTTTTTTTTTTTTTTTGTTGTAATTTGTTTTAAAGTGCGTTTTTTTACGTTTTCTTCAGTGTAAATGAAGTAATTTCACTTTAATAGTAGCCTATTTCCTTATATATTACCTATAGTACTATTTATATAAATGTTACCATATATAAATAAGTAATTTTTAATTAAATCGTACGATTAATATGCTATTTAAGTACTAAGGCCTTACTAAATAATTTTCTATGCGAGAAATGTTGTAGTTTATTCATCTTATGTTGCTAAGTCGTTCGTCCCCTTCCTCTTTACGGTTCACGGGGACGCCCAATGGCCTAAAATAAAATGAATAAAGTTTATAACCATTATTATTCTTATATAGTACTGTTATCTAATAATATAACTTTATGAACTATATAGTACTATATACTTGTATGTAACATTATAAACTAAATAGTACTATAAGAAATAAATGATAACCTATACTAATCATAAGAATTAGTATAACCGCAGGTGCTGGCACCAAATTAGCTTCTGTTTGTTTACAATATCTTCTAGAGTTAACTAAATAGAAGTGTCAATTATTGCTAAGGTGAATTAAGTTGCATATAATTTTGTAAACACGAATTTAATAAACTAGGACTAAATTTTGGTGTACAAAATAATTGTTTTGAAAGCAATGAAAGGCTAAAGAGTCATACATCATAGGAGATAAGCTAAGGTCGAAGCTATTGGAGTCATAATCCGGAAATGAAATTCTCTCTCTTTACTTAGGTAAGGAAATTCGTGATGATGATACCTTTAACGTAAAGCATTAGCTACTTATCAATAAAATTAGGATATTCAGTTAGCTATATTTTATTCTTCTTAGGTTTGGCTTTGGGTATAATTGTAGTTATTAGAACAAATAATTGGCTAACAGCATGAGTTGGGCTAGAACTCAATCTTCTTAGATTTATTCCTTTAGTATTAAATAAATTTAGTAAAGAAGAAGCTGTTATCAAATATTTTATTGTTCAAGTTTTTGCAAGTCAAGTTTTTATTTTTACTGCAGTACTCCTATGGGCAGATAGCGTCACTGGCAGGTGTTTATTTTTAGTTGCTTTGGCTTTAAAGCTTGGAATAGCACCCTTACATTTTTGGTATCCCTCCGTAAGAGCTGGATGTGGTTGGCAAGAAAATATTATTCTTATATTAATCCAAAAAGTGGCTCCTCTTCATTTAATAAGTTATCTTATAGATTATAGTCAACTAGTATGCTTTCTTATCGTTTGTTCATGTGTAGTGGGGGCTTTAGGTGGTATTAATCAAAGACAAGTACGTAAGTTAATAGCTTATTCTTCTATTAATCATTTAGGGTGGACAGTAGCAGCTATATTTTATTCCAATAGGTTATGATTGACTTATTATGCTGTTTATTGTGCTATAACAGGGGCTTTAATATGAGTGTTACTTGTGAATCAAGTGTATCGTGCTAAAAGTGTACTTCAGATAGGTAGCGTATACCTAGGTGCAGTAATTTCTGTGGGATTCCTATCTCTAGGGGGATTACCTCCTTTTATAGGGTTTATCCCTAAATGGTTAGTACTTGAGAAATTGTTATCTACAGGGTGTTATTTTATTAGGTTAGTAATAGTAATAAGAAGTTTACTTACTCTTTACTTTTATTTGCGCTTGATTTTAGGGTCTATAGTATTTTTAAAATCCTCTACTTTAAGTAGAAATTTTAGCATAAGTTGAATAAATTTAATTATTATTATAATAAATAGTGTAGGTGGTGCTATTATAATCCTTATATAATGGCTTAGGTTAATAAAACTAGCTTCCTTCAAAGGAGTTGATACAGGATTCTGTAGCTATTAGTAAAGGGGAGTACCATACAGAGGCTTTCAGTCTCTGACCTAGAGTTTCGGACACTTTACTAAAGCAATGCAACGATGGTTATTTTCTACTAATCACAAGGATATTGGGACTCTTTATTTTATATTTGGAGCTTGAGCTGGAATAGTTGGCTCTTCTCTTAGGGTTCTTATTCGCTTAGAATTAGGTCAACCTGGTTCTTTAATTGGTGATGATCAGATCTATAATGTAGTGGTTACGGCTCATGCCTTTGTTATAATTTTCTTTATAGTTATGCCTATTATAATTGGTGGTTTTGGTAATTGACTGGTACCTCTTATGCTTGGAGCTCCGGATATGGCTTTTCCACGTATAAATAATATAAGGTTTTGATTGTTACCTCCATCTTTAACCCTTCTGTTAAGTAGAGGTTTAGTGGAGAGTGGGGTTGGAACAGGATGAACTGTGTATCCACCTCTTGCTTCAGGTATTGCTCATGCAGGTGCGTCTGTAGATTTGGGTATCTTTTCTCTTCATTTGGCGGGTGCTTCGTCTATTTTAGGAGCTGTTAATTTTATTTCTACTGTTATTAATATACGTAGTCCAGGTATGACTTGGGACCGTTTACCTCTGTTTGTATGATCAGTTTTTATTACAGCTGTATTACTTCTCTTGTCTTTACCAGTTCTTGCTGGTGCAATTACAATACTTTTAACAGACCGTAATTTGAATACTTCTTTCTTTGACCCTACAGGAGGTGGTGATCCTATCTTGTACCAGCATCTATTCTGGTTTTTTGGTCATCCTGAAGTATATATTCTTATTTTACCCGCTTTTGGTATAATTTCACATATTGTAAGTCAAGAGTCGGGTAAGAAGGAGAGATTTGGAGTACTGGGTATAATTTATGCTATGTTATCAATTGGTGTACTAGGTTTTATTGTTTGAGCACATCATATGTTTGCTGTAGGTATAGATGTAGATACCCGTGCTTATTTTACTTCTGCTACTATGGTTATTGCAGTTCCAACTGGAATCAAGATTTTTAGATGATTAGGTACTCTTCATGGTACTCGTCTATCTTATTCACCTTCTCTTCTATGGGCACTTGGGTTTGTGTTCTTATTTACAGTAGGAGGTTTAACTGGTATTATGCTGTCTAACTCTTCTATTGATGTTGTCTTACATGATACTTACTATGTAGTAGCTCACTTTCATTATGTGTTATCTATGGGGGCTGTATTTGGTATTTTTGCTGGAATTGCTCACTGGTTCCCTCTATTTACAGGGGTCAGTATAAATCCAACCTTGCTTAAAGTACACTTTATTGTAATGTTTGTAGGTGTAAATTTAACATTCTTTCCTCAACATTTCTTGGGTTTAGCTGGTATGCCTCGACGGTACTCTGACTATCCTGATGCTTACGCAGTTTGAAATGTAGTATCTTCCTTAGGCTCAATTATTAGACTTGTTGCAACTATTGCTTTTGTATTTATTGTCTGAGAGGCTTTTCTTGTGCAACGTACTAGTATAGCAGCTCTGTCTTTACCTAGTTCCCTAGAGTGAGTTCATCCTTATCCTCCTGCGTCTCATAGGTATATGGAGATGCCTTTATTAGTGGAGTAATTAAGTAGTATATACAGTACTGTAAGCTTAGAACTTATAAGAGATTAGGTCCTTGATTGTCTTGCAAAGCATTGTAGTATGCGGTGACTTTAAGCGTCACAGAAGATCTAGGTCTGCGGGAGTTGACTACTTGAGCTAGGCTTGGTTTCCATGATAGTGCTTCTCCTCTTATAGAGCAGTTGATTTATTTTCATGATTATACTATAATTATTTTAACTGGGATTACTTTTATGGTAATATATGTAATACTTAGTTTGTTCTTTAATAAATGTTTAAACCGATTTTTACTAGATGGTCAGTTATTAGAGACTATTTGGACAGTCTTACCTGCAATTATTTTAGTTTTTATTGGTGTTCCTTCTTTACGTTTACTCTATCTTTTAGATGAGGTAAATTCATCTCTGTTAACTCTTAAGGTGATAGGGCACCAGTGGTACTGAAGTTATGAGTATTCTGATTTTAGAGAGTTAAGTTTTGATTCTTATATAATACCTGTAGGAGAGAGTTTGGACCAGTTTCGGTTATTGGACGTAGACAACCGAATTGTTCTACCTATAATAGTACAGGTACGTGTACTTGTTACAGCTGCAGATGTTATTCACTCTTGAACAGTACCTTCATTAGGTGTTAAGGTTGATGCTGTTCCAGGACGGCTAAATCAGTTAAGATTTATTATAAATCGCCCTGGCCTATTTTATGGTCAGTGTTCAGAGATTTGTGGTGCCAACCATAGGTTTATACCTATTGTAGTAGAGAGTGTTCCTTCAAGAACCTTCCTTAGATGGGTAGAGAGTTCAGTAGAATAACCAGGTGGCTGAGTAATAGGCGGTAGGGTTTTAATCTACTAACGGAGATTCCTCTGGTTACATGTACTCTTCTCCTGGTCATCCATATCATATAGTTGATTATAGGCCTTGGCCTATCGTTGGTAGTTTAGGTGCTATACTGTTAACTACAGGTTTAGTTAATTGATTTTATACGTCTAGGATAGGTCTTTTAATAGTAGGTGTGACTACTATTGCTCTAGTAATAATTCAGTGGTGGCGAGATATCGTTCGAGAGGGTGCTTATCAAGGCCTTCACACTGGTGTAGTTGCTGCTGGGCTCCGTTGAGGTATACTATTATTTATTACATCAGAGGTGCTTTTCTTTTTCTCATTCTTTTGAGCGTTTTTCCACAGTAGATTATCTCCAACTCTAGAGGTGGGTTTAGTATGGCCACCTACTGCTATCGTTACTTTTAGTCCTTTTGAAGTTCCTCTATTAAATACAATAATTTTACTTGCTTCAGGCGCTACTGTGACTTGGTCTCATCATGCTACTTTAGAGTCAAATTATAGGCAGGCAGTTCAAAGTTTAGCTTTAACCTGCTGCTTAGGAGTGTATTTTTCTTGTTTACAGGCTATAGAGTATCTTGAAGCTCAGTTTACAATTGCCGATTCTGTATATGGTGCTACTTTCTTCGTAGCTACCGGGTTTCATGGGCTCCATGTACTTATTGGTACTATTTTTCTTACAGTTTGTTTATTTCGTTTGTACAACTATCACTTTAGTAGGGCGCATCATTTTGGATTTGAAGCTGCAGCTTGGTACTGGCACTTTGTAGACGTTGTGTGATTATTTCTCTACGTATCAATCTACTGATGGGGAGGGTAGTAAATTAAGGATGAATTATGACTTCGAATCATTAAAAGGTATAAAACCCTCCTTAATTTTTCTGGTTTTTGATGTAGAGATTACTCTACTCTTACCTGTGCCAGTGCTTGTAGGGGTAGGTTTAGGCTGAAGGGCCTTGGGGTTCTTCTTTGTCTTTATTTTATTACTAGGGTTGTTGCACGAGTGAAATCAAGGTGCCCTAGAGTGACGGTACTAGGAGGTTACTTTATATAGAAGGCTCGATTTGCAATCGGGACGAACCTTAGGGTACCCCCTAACCTTCGTAGTTTAAATAAAATACTACATTTTCACTGTAGAGATGATGAGTCCGGAGGTAAATAAGGCGGATAGCACTGACAGTGTCGTTTCCGCTGGCTCGAACTAGTCTAACCAGTAAGCCCAACCCTAGTGCGCCTTCACACACAACTAGAACTAGGAAAAATATAGCAAAGAATGTAGTGGATCTCGAAGATAGGCTGGTAGAGATAAGCACTAGTATATTAAGGCTAATAAACTCTAGGCTTATAAGTACGTTAAGTAGATGTTTGCGCTTACTTCTCAGTACTATAATCCCCGTAAGTACTCCAGCGATACAGGGAAGAGTAAATCATGTTATCATTATTGTAGTTAAGAGTAAGCTTGTAACTTAACTCTAGGAGGAATCCCTACGGTAATCGAGTTTAGAGTTATTACTGGCCTAGTAATACTAGCAGTAGCTGTTGTATTTAGTGCAGTTGGTAGCCCTCTAGCCATGGGTGGATTACTGTTAGTTTATGCATCTGCCTCTTCTCTATTTATAGGGCTGCTCAGTAGAACATTTTGGTTCTCGTATATCTTATTTCTGGTATTTTTAGGAGGGGTTCTTATTTTATTTATCTATATTGCGTCTTTAACTCCTAATGTAAAGTATAGTATAAAAGTGTGGTTGGTAGGTGCAGTAGTTTGCATCAGTTGTTTAAGTGGAGTATTTCTAGTATGGGATGGGTTAGCACTATCTAGCCCAGCTCACCTGGGAAGTAGGGGACAAGTCGGGAGGCATTTAAGCCCAGTACTAGAGTTGTACTCCCAGGCGGGAGTGCGAGGAAGTGCTTATATAGTGGTATATCTTCTATTGGCTTTAATTGTAGTTGTGAAGTTAACTACTAGTTCTGGCGGAGCATTACGCGCTTCGTATTAATGAAAACTCTCCTGCGTAAGAGTCACCCTCTCCTCAAGATAGCTAATGGAGCATTGGTGGATTTACCTACTCCCACATCTATCTCGGTCTGGTGAAATTTTGGATCTCTATTAGGGTTATGTTTAATTTCTCAGATTGTAACTGGCCTATTTTTGGCTATACATTATATTCCACACACTGACTATGCTTTTGCTAGAGTAGTACATATCTGCAAGGATGTTAACTACGGTTGATTGCTACGGACTATACATGCAAATGGAGCTTCTTTCTTTTTTATTTGTCTATTCTTTCATATTGGGCGGGGTTTATATTATGGATCTTATAATTTAATACCTACCTGGATGGTAGGGGTAGCAATCTTTTTCCTTACTATAATAACGGCTTTTATAGGGTATGTACTTCCATGAGGTCAGATATCTTTTTGAGGGGCAACTGTTATTACAAATTTATTATCTGCTGTGCCCTACTTAGGAGTAGACCTTGTACAGTGGGTGTGGGGAGGTTTCTCAGTAGGAGGGGCAACGTTGACCCGCTTCTTTACCTTTCATTTCCTGTTCCCTTTTGTAGTTGCAGCTTTAACTATAGTTCACTTATTATTTCTACATGAGACTGGGTCTAGTAATCCTTTAGGGGCTCCAATAAATGTGGACAAGTCTCCATTCCATCCCTACTACTCTTACAAGGATATTGCTGGAATATTAGCTCTTATACTCGGTCTAGTAATAATTACTTTATTAGCTCCTTACGACTTGGGTGATCCAGATAATTTTATTATAGCAAACCCTTTAGTCACTCCTCCTCATATTCAGCCTGAATGATACTTTTTATTTGCTTATGCAATTTTACGTTCTATTCCTAACAAACTTGGCGGTGTAATTGCACTCGTGCTTTCCATTGCTATCTTATTTGTAATCCCTTTCTTTGGAATACATACTTATAAAGGTATCTCATTTAACCCTCCTATAAAGGTAATCTTTTGAACTTTAGTGGTAACAACTGCTTTGCTCAGTTGAATTGGAGCTCGACCTGTAGAGGATCCTTATATTCTGGTGGGTCAGGTGTTAACCGTAGTTTACTTTGGCTTGTACCTGTCCATACCACTTTTAGACCGGCTCTGGGTAGGGCTACTTACAAAATCAGGAAGGGGGTTGGCCCTTCTCCGGTCTCCAAAACCGGTATTTTAATAAACTACTCCCTGAAAATTTAGATTTACCTTCCGGTAAATCTACTTTGTT
The DNA here is from genome assembly GCA_031471125.1 of Archaeomysis grebnitzkii. Lineage (NCBI taxonomy): Eukaryota > Metazoa > Arthropoda > Malacostraca > Mysida > Mysidae > Archaeomysis > Archaeomysis grebnitzkii. The sequence goes on along the minus strand of JARUHE010150747.1, from coordinate 1,485 downwards.
ACGACTTCTTTCACTTGCTATGAAAATGACGGGCGATATGTACATGAGAGGTTTTTTCAAAAGGGGTCGCTATCCTCTGTTTACTTTTAAATCCACTTTAGCCAGGTTTCATAGTAGGCGTTTATATCCAGTTAGGGAGTGTAACCCACCTCTACCTCCACATACGCTATACCTTGACCTAACAACTGATACTTGAGGGGGTAAGTATTGCCTTCTGAGGAGTCTTCGATGGCGGTATATAGGCTGGTGACAAGTGGAGGTTAGGTAAAACGTGGATTATCTGTTACAGGGCAGGTTCCTCTAATGAAGCTTCACTGCCAAGTTCTATAATTTAAATTTCACTAGGTAGCTGTACACCTGAGTAGTAAGGTATCTAATCTTAGTTCCTGTTAAGGGTTGAGATTAGCTTAAATGGGTTAGAGGTTTGTACATTTCACCGGCATTTCCTCTTTGCGTCACGGTATTTAGGATTTCTCTAAGGTCCCTATAAAATTAGGCTGCAATCTTAATTATGCTTCGGCAGGGACCTCAGCCGAGCTTTAGTTTATATAGAACACTGGTTTGTCAGGCCAGAAGAGCCCAGGTAAGCTCGTATCCCTCAGATATATCCTGCATTGTGAAGTGTACTTTATATTTATTTTATAGGAGCATTGCTCTTATCCGCGGCTAGGGTTTATTTTAGTAAGCCCGTTTCAGCTACTGCAGGTGACTGTCTAGTCAGTCCTACAGTTAGAACTTCTTGAGAATGATAACTAGATTATTTTCTGTGTTTGACCCCGCAAGGGGAATAGGTCTTAGGTTAAACTGGGCTGCAGTTTACTTAGGTTTCTTACTAATCCCAGCGGCATACTGAGGCCTTCCAGGCCGGGTAGGAGCTTTATTTAGTAAAGTATTGGGCACCTTAAGTTCAGAGTTTGGCTTATTATTAGGCCCTAAAGCTTCAAGGCTGGCCTTTTTATTTGTTAGAGGTTTTCTTTTAATTGTATTAAGAAACACCCTGGGCCTAGTCCCCTATGTATTTACAGGAACTAGGCACCTCTCTATAGCACTTAGGCTAAGTGTTCCATTATGGGTGAGCTTCATGTTGTTTGGTTGAATTACTCATACCCAGCATATGTTTGCTCATCTTGTTCCCCAGGGAACTCCCCCTGCTCTCTTGGTATTTATAGTGTTGATTGAGACTGTAAGGAACTTAATCCGACCAGGCACTCTAGCGGTACGGCTGGCGGCAAATATGGTAGCAGGTCATCTATTATTAGCACTTATTGGAGGCGCTCTAAGACCAGCTAGTGGTGTTCTTACTATAGTAAGAGTACTGGGAGGACAATCCTTACTAGTTCTACTAGAGGCGGCGGTTGCTGTAATTCAGGCGTATGTGTTTGTAGTTTTAACAACTCTATACGCGGCTGAGGTTAACTAACCATACTAGTATAATAAGTACAATCGGCTTCCAACCGGGAGGTTCAACAGAGTAGGGTGTATAAA
>JARUHE010150637.1:3164-14166 GCA_031471125.1 Archaeomysis grebnitzkii | reverse complement strand
ATATTAAAACATATTTAAACAAATAAATAATGTGATTGAAACTGAGAAATCATAATTGAAAATTATAACATTGAAAATATTATAAATTAAGCATAAACGAACAACAAAAAATTAAATATATTATAATATTTTAAAGTTTATTTATTTGTTTAAATATATTTCAATAATTTAAAATTCATTTATTTGTTTAAATATATTTCAATATTTTAAAGTTACGTTTCATTTCTAAGATGTCTCAACATCTAATTTCAATGATTTAGAAAACTTTACATGTGAAATTTTTCTCTCAAATATATCACAATTGACTTGTTTCGACTTGTTTGTTTTCTCGTTTGTGCTAACGAGCGAATATTCTTTCTGGCGAATATTCTTTCTGGCGAATGTTCTTTCTGGCGAATGTTCTTTCTGGCGAATGTTCTCTGTGGCGAATATTCTTTCTGGCGAATATTCTCTGTGGCGCAAGTGTGCGAAGTGATTAAAAACGAAATAATTGACTTGTTTGTTTAAGGAATATATAATTAGAATAATTATTGTTCTTAGTTTTCCATTGTGAGTTTACATAAATATTCCATCTTTTATTTTGCCTAATTATTCAGTCTTTCAATAAGCTGCAGCAATTATTCCTTAAAAATGTTTCTTTATTTTCACAGTTAATGATGACTGTGTTTGTAAAACATTATTTTCTTCGATGGATGATGACTTTTATTTGTTTTTTTTCTCTTTAGTTATTCTTTGTTAGGAAATACAATAATAAAAATTTGCTTAAAGTCAAATTTGTTTACTGTCAGTAAAGAAACCAAAACAATTAAATTTGGTAAAACAAAAACAACTAAAATTGGTAAAACAAAGCAACAAAATGTGGCAGAACAAAAACAATTAATGATCATTAAATAACGGTAATTTTGAAGATTTAATTTGTCATTTAAAATGAAATTAAATAATTAATTTATAAATAATGTTTTAATTACTCCAAAGTTTTGAATCATATTTTTAATTGTGGTAATTTTTTATAATTGCGCTACGAATAAAAAATCCAAAAATATTCCTGGTTAATGTCATCATAAGTAATTAAACCTTTGCTTACCTATTCAATGTTATCCGTTCTTCCTCACAATACCTACGTGGACAAGCTGTCATTAAAACCGCATTGACAATTGAAAGACTGAGAACCAAATTAGACCAATTTCAACGGAGTCATTATATCACTTGGCAAACATTGCCTCTCAGTCATCCATTTAAGAGATCAACAATACCAATGGTTGACAATCATCGACGCCACGCTGAGCTCATTTCCAAAATCGGAAACAAATCGCACGAAGAAAAATTGGATTGACAACACAAGTGAGGTAACCCACGTTCAAATAACATAGAGCTTGCCCCACTTGTGCTATTGTCGATGCATTAATGTTTTATTGCAAGACATCGAGGCATTGAAAATATTGTTTGTTTTTACAGATTGAAGAGAGAAATATAAGAAAAAAATTGTTTATGATTATGTTTTAAACGAGTGTTTGGCAAACACTCGAGTCTTTATTGCACCGATGTTCACCGTTGCCGCTTTCAGCAGATGTTGGTGAGGCAAACAATGCAGCTGAAAGGAGGTCCTTTGAGGATGTGCATCCCAATCAAACCTCTTCAAGATGTTTAAAATCCTCCTCAAAACTTTTGTTCTCCTCTTCAATGATCCGATTCATCGTCTTCGCTTTCATCTTCCGCTTCTCCAAACACATCTTTCAAATGTGTTGAAAGACGCGATGAAATTTGTCCTTGAAGCTTCCTTAAATTTATAAGGAGGTCAATTTCATCTTTTATATTCAATGGCTGACTGTCTGTTGTTCGTAAGAGTTAAGATGTATCAGAGTTTGTATTGCAAATAACCCTTCATGTGCTAATATGTCAATGTAATCGTTGAATATTTAAGAAACTAACCCATTATGTTTGAAATTCAGCAAATACTGTATTTAAAATTACCCTTATCGTATATTAATAACTGTGAAATTGTTATCGTCCATACAGATATACTTGGGTCAGTGTTTGCATAGCCTAAAATTTATTCAGATAAGAGAAACGAAAGTTTTTTAAATTTAAATATTCCGAATATTTTATCCAAAATGTACTGGCAACATAAATGCAAAACTGTGACGTGTTTTGAACAAATATTTATCGCCGACCAATCTTTTGAAGCGACCCACTGTGGCGGAAATGCATAAAACGAGGCAATGGAAATGTTTAAAAATGAAAAAGGAAAGATCAAACGCGTTTGTTTTAATCACCTGCATCGAAATAAAATTCCAATATTTTCACGCGTCCACATTTTCTGTTTTTCTCTTCCCTCTCGTGCTTGCAGTTCGGTCCCCTTGTTTTAAAGCCATTGATAATGGAAGCCCTTTGAGGGGACAGTAAAAGTATTCATTTTTTATGTGAACGATAAATAGTTTGAAGATGGTTTCGGTTAATTTATGAAACTTGGTTGGTACTAAAAACTGTTGTTATGTAAATAATTTTCAATTGCATAAAGAAATCCTGTTGATTTGTTTTATTGTCATTAAATACAATTTCGAGGTGTTTCACTGGTCATATTTCTATTATATGAGAGCGAGCATCGACTCCATTTCAATGTTTTTGAATATCATCTTTGCTGACATAATCATAAAATACGACCAATAAACCTTCATTCAACGCCCCTGTCCACCACCCAGACAGAAAATTTAATTGTTTGTTGTTTGCGTCTCACAATCGTTGAGTTTAACGATGGATCTAAATGTCGCTAATTAAGCAAAGGATCCAATTTGGTTTTGTCATTTAAGGACTTAATGAGGCTTCGAATATCTTTCGAAGGATCCATTCCGACTCCTTAAGACTCCTTCAGGTGAGTCCCGAAGGAATTCTTTGCGACTCCAATGTTTGCGAATGTCTCGGATCAAAAAATCTTTGCTGTACCAAATCACTCTTTTTGTGTTACTTTGTATCAATAAATGTCGATGCTTTCTTCCTTCTCCTTCGTCCGGCGTGTCATTGTGACGGATCATTCCTGTCTTTTTGCCTCTGTTTAACAATTCTCTGAAAGGGATGACGAACAAGCGACAAAGGTTCTCCCAATGTTTTTATATCTGTCTCGTTTATTTATATGCGAATTCAGTTTTGTCTTTTTGAAAAAAAATTATCTAAAATCGGTTGAACGTTCTAAATGAATTGAATATATAATCTAATTTGAAAATATCCATATGTTTGTATTATTTTTTTACAATTGTCCAACGAAAGTGTGTGTGTGTACAATTGTCCAACGAAAGTGAGTACATGCGTGCGTGCGTGCGTGCGTGTGAGTGTGTGTGCATTTGAAAACAAGCACACAGGGAAGAAGCCACATCGTAGAAGTTGGAAATACTTCTCAACTTTTCCTCTGGAGTTTTCTTGCAAACAGGAATAAAGTTTTCGACTTCCTCACAACGAAATAAGACCAATGCACTTTTTCTCCTTCATTCTCTCGCTCATTCAAAGTTATCAAAAATTATCTTCATACGAATTTGTTTGAAACAAAAATGCGGATTATCATTTATGTGAATTTAATTAATAAACGCCGCCATACTGTGGCGGTTATTGGCAGTACACTGAAAACATTTGACTAACTTTTATGTATAAGGTAGTCAAAATTGACTAACCTTGTTAACAATGCTCACTTTTTGTTGATTCAATCAAAATTGTTTCACATTATATCAATGTGATACAATTTTGATTGAATCATAAGAAAGTTGATTGAATCAACAAAAAAGCATGCACTGTTAACAAAGTCAATTTAATTAATGGTGTCAATTTTGACTACCTTAGATATACAAGTTAGTCAAGTGTCTTCAGTGTGGTGTTGTTCGATGAAAATGATATTTTTAACTACATTACGAGAATGGTTTTCTCGATGTGGAATAATTATTTTGATTCTTAAAATGGTTACATTTCAATGAAATATGTAATCGACATCAACTTTATTGTAAATTGATTCCAATATCTTTTTTGCTTTAATGTGTATTAACCCTTTAACGCATGAGTAATTAATATCTTAAGGTCTTCAACACAATAGAGTTTGCATTGGAAATAAACCTTCTTAAACGTGACTAATTCGTCCCAATGGACGTTAATGGGTTAACAGGTCGAAATCTGTCTGTAGTTGTGTAATGTTTTCAACAAAACATGAAGCCCCAAAATGATGCTTTGGAAAATGTTTCTATGGAAGAGTTTAAATTAAAAGGGGAAAATAAGTTCATTAAAAGTCTAATTGTCGAATGTGTAAATGCTTTGGGTGTGGCCGAGATGTCAAGATAAAAATACGTTTGCAATCTTATCTGCAAATCTGAATTCTAATTTGTGATAGTCCAAAAACCATATAATTCGTTTAACCCTTTAACACCTGAATTATTATTACCCTAATGTATACAATATTATTATATTTGGATTGAAAATTACCCCACAACCGGCGCTGTTTTGTCCCTACAGGCGTTAAAGGGTTAATACAAATGATTCCGAGCATACTTTTGATGCTTAACTTTTTAACCTTATAACGTCAGATGTAAAGATTTTTTACAATCAATAATTACTGTTTTAATACAAATTTAAATTTATTTTGATCCTTATGACTAACTGTCCAGACGTTATAGAGTTGTGTGATTCATTGCTGCAATAAGGACTAAAATAGATTAAAGTTACTGTTGAAAATAATCCTTAATCACCACAAAGCTAACTCCATTGTACGTCAATGTTGATGTAATTTTGCTTTAATGGGAAAGTTTACATTTATCAAGCTTTAAGTTGATGACATTTTATAATGATGGGTGGTTGGTATGTCTTGTTTCAAGTTAGATTGATCTAGAATAAATATGAGAAATAATTTCACAATGAAGCTATATTCTAGAACTAACTCACGCAGTAATTGAACGCTACAGAGCAATACAGATTGTCAAGTACTATGTAATGCAGAACAAATGAGAAGAAGACGCGAATATTCAATATAATGTTCTATAAATAAATTATCTTTTTAAATTCATTTTCCAAAGATAAAATCTTTTTCTTGTCATAATTTTCATGTTGTGGTTTGTAATTATAAATTATGATAGGAATTGCATTTTTTTGATAAATCATTCCTTAAGAAAAAGTATTAAACTACAACAAATGGCTTTATAATAACGTAATAATAATAATAATAACATAATAATAATAATAATAGTAATAAAGTAATAATAATAATAACAAACAATAATAATAATAATAACAAACAATAATACTAATAACAAACAATAATAATAATAACAAACAATAATAATAATAATAACATAATAATAATAATAACATAAAATAATAATAATAAGTCGAAGTTAAAACCTTTGAAAATAAATACTTTTAATTACTCGAATAGTTGGTTCAAATCCAACAATGGTGAGAATCAGATTTTTTAATCTTAAAGTACTAGGTCTTATACTTAAAAAGTTACCGAAGTTTTAAAGTACTAGTTCTTATACTTAAAAAGTTACCGAAATTTTGAGTTTTTATACCTTTCATTAATTTTATTTTATTTAATTTTGTTTTTACTGCTTTATAATTATTAATTTATTTTAATTATTTTTTCATTTATTTATTTATTTGCTATACATTTTAATAATTTACTTTTGTTTATTTATTTATTTTACTATATAATAATATATTTGTAATTAGTTTAATAAATATTTCTATTTTATTAGCAATGTATTTAATTTAAAGTTATCTGAACATTTCATTATTATTATCTTTAGTTTAAACTTGTTGAACTAAACAAATATTAATCATTATTCTGTATAATAACATTGGTATTCAACATCTTAATTATTAATTAAGTAGTTGTTAAATAATTATTTTTGTTCAAATTAACGTGTTAATTATTAAATTACTAAAAAAGTAATTATTGTTCAACATGTTGATTATTAAATAAAATAAAAAAAACTAATTAGGGCCAAAAAGGCGTTTCGACTTTTCTTTCAGCGTAGGTGTCAGTATCAGTATCGAACCTCCCAACCTCGAGTTCATTTTTGTGTTGATTAATCTAGGTTAAACGGTGTCCTGAAGCTATCATTTTATGCTCTTGTTGTTGTTGTTGTTGTTGTTTTTATTGTTGTTGTTGTTTTTTATTGTTGTTGTTGTTTTTATTGTTATTGTTATAGGTTGTTTGATTTTCACTAAAATTTGTTTTATTTTCCCTTTCTAAACATCTTAGATAAGATGTATTAAACTAATTTAAGTTGAATCCTCATTATTTATAATAATAATAATAAAATAATTAGTTACTAAAGTTGAGGTCTGCACATTAAACAAAACGATAAATGTAATCTTATAAAGGTAGATTTTATTCCTTCAATTAAACATTGAATATTATTAATTTTTTATGTGAAATAAATTGGTAACAATCTGCGAGTATCAAATAAAAATAAAAATATTAAATAATTCATATTTCTGCAAGAGATTAAATCTGTTTGATAGGCTTCGTTTTTGTTTGTCTAAGGAAGCCTTAGGTTGTGTTCCGCATTGATATGTTGATGAATGATATGATATAGCCTGGTTCGTATCAGAGAACGAGGGACATGGCTTGTTTGTTTATTTGAATTAGTTTGTTTGTTTATTTTCTCGTTTGTTTGTTGATTTGTTTGTTGATTTGTTTGTTTGTTTGTTTGTTTGTTTGTTTGCTTGTTTGTTTGTTTGCTTGTTTATTTATTTGGGTTTATTTGTTTATATATTTATTTGTTTGTTTGTTTGTTTGTTTGTTTATTTGCTTGTTGGTTTGTTTGTTTGTTTATCTATTTGCTGGGTTTTTTTTTTATTTGCTCGTTTGTTTATTTATTTATTTGCTTGTTTGCTTATTTATTTGGGTTTGTTTGTTTGTTTATTTAAATTTGTTTTTTTATTTATTTATTTGGGATTTTTGTTTTTGTTTTTGTATTTATTGATTTGGGATTTTTGTTCGTTTGCTTATTTGCTTGTTTGTTTGTTTATTTGCTTATTTGTTTATTTGGGTTTATTTGTTTGTTTGTTTGTTCATTTGTTTGTTTGTTCATTTGTTTGTTTGTTTATTTATTTGCTTGTTTGTTTGTGTATTTGCTTGTTTGTTTGTGTATTTGTTTTTGTTTGTTTATTTGTTTGTTTGTTTATGTTTATTGGTGCAAGTGGGAGAAATGTTGAGAACTGATAATATAAAGAATAATGTTGGTATGAGAATATGTACAAATCAGACCTGCATTAAAAGCACAAATAAAAAATTGTTATAACTGCCATCGACTTTTCAACCCATCGGACATGGCGGCTGTGCCAGTGATGTGGTGGCTCCATATATGGCCGCGTTCACTTCCCTATTTGTGTTCGTTCGTTTTGTTGAAGGATTAATGAATGGTTCTGAACGTTCACTCCTAATATTCTGAACATCTTAATTACCTCTTAGCGTTGCTCACTTTAATTACTCTTTACATCTCTATTTACCCTTATCTTATGTAGGTTTTATCTTATGTAAGTTTATCTTATGTAGGTTTATCTTAAATAAGTTTATTTTATGTAGGTTTTAGTTTATGTAGGTTTATCATATGTAGGTTTATCATATGTAGGTTTATCATATGTAAGTTTATCATATGTAAGTTTATCGTATGTAGGTTTATCATATGTAAGGTTATCTTATGTAGGTTTATCTTGTGTAGGTTTTAGTTTATGTAAGTTTATCGTATGTAGGTTTATCTTATGTAGGTTTATCTTATGTAGGTTTATCTTATGTAAGTTTATCTTATGTAGGTTTATCTTATGTAGGTTTATCTTGTGTATGTTTTAGTTTATGTAGGTTTATCTTATGGAAGTTTATCTTATGTAAGTTTATCTTATGTAGGTTTATCTTATTTAGGTTTTAGCTTATGTAAGTTTTGTTTTATGTAGGTTTCATTTAGTGTTGTGCAATGTTTTCAACGGGGAACTGGATTGGTTTTTAATAGTTTAACATTTTTTCATTGAATGTAAAAGTTTTTTTAATGGTGCTAGATTACTACAAATAATTGCTTCATAACTTAGGATTATTGAAAGTATATTTTTTAACTGAAACCATTGAAAAAAAACCTAAAACGTATTTTGAATAAATACGTCGCTAGATTCATTGAATTGAATTTTGTATGTATACAATTTAGTTGAAGGTGTGTTCTCACGTCTTCCTTCATCAAATACAATCTGCCGAAGTGCAAAGAGTTTTTTAAACTTCTTCCGATGTGAGAATTTGTTTAAACATTTTATTTGGAGCTATTGTCGCCTCACAATAAAATCCGAAGAAAAATTCCGCGAAAGAAAAAGATCTAAACTTCGAAGCATAAATTATTTCGGCAATAAATTCTTATTTCTCCTCCACGTGTTTTGTTCACCAAATCTGAGTGACATTTAAATACTTGAAAATTATTTCGTGTCCACAAATAAACTTCGTTTTTCTCCCTTCAATGGCTCCACTAAAACCGAAAATAATTTCTGGACGAGACACTCCATTGGCGTAATTTTATTTGTTTTGTATAGACGAACTTGGTTAGATTTATGGCACCGTAAATTTCACCCATTTGTAGACATCAAAATAACTCGATTTTAAATTGCTAATTGTAATCGAACGTTAATTGATCCACTTTAGATAAGTGTTTGGATAGCATCTTGTTTGTTTGCTTGTTTGTTTGTTTGTTTGTTTGTTTGTTTGTTTGTTTATTTGCTTGTTTGTATGTTTGTTTATTTACTTGTTTGTTAGTTCTTTTATTTCTTTGTTTTTTGTTTGTTTATACACGAGTTGAATAAAGCCTTTGCTTCCAGAGTTTTGAAAGTTGTTTATTTGTTGCATGACTATCAAAATATTTGATTATGTGAGATTATGTGAATGATATTTTGATCTCGAGACACAGATTTGTTTCGAATTTATTTGTTTTGCAAATGGAAGAACCAATAAAAAAAATGTTTTCTGAGCGATCGAATTTTTTTTAGCATTTTCATTGGTAAAAGTTTGCGACTTTTTTATGTGTTGACCAATGGACTGGCCTTTGTTTTGTGCTTTGAGTTAACGAGACATTCCACGTCTTTGAAGTTTGCTTTCCTGCCGATTGGTTTGTAATTATTTGCCAGTGTTTTTTTCTTTGTATTGTTGTTCAACATTTCTGGTATTCGGTGTGTCAGTTATGAAACTAGTGTATGTTTTTTTCGTTTGATACGTATTTATCTATTGTTAGCTAATGTTTTTGCGAGTTAAGGCCATTTAATCCTATATATGCTAATTGTTTGCTAGGTTTAAACATTTTATGCTAGATGTAAACATTATATGCTAGGCGTGAGCTGATTTTGCTAGGTATTAAGTCTTTCTATATCAAGTTCTATGAGTCTTTGTCATATAAATTAAAGTATGTACTTATTGAATAGTAAATTTATTTGACTTCTTCTCAGTGTTGATCGCTTTGATTAAAATAATTCTTTTCTAGATTGAAATATCTATGTTTGAAAATGCTTCTAGCATTTGTTTTATGGATGCTTCCATAATATTATTTTTAAGATTGTGAAGCTATAGTATATATGACAATGCTCTTCTCTATTAAGGTAAATTTTTCTAAACACAATCCATCAAAAAAAATATACTGAAGAGGGTGTCAGTCGGCACCGAAATATTTAGACACATTCGTTATTAAAAAATTTCAAACTCGTGAAATTGTGTATTTTTTTAAAAATCTTTTGTTTAATTAAGTGGATATAAAATAAAGAGAAAATAATTTTAAATTGGAGACATTGAATTGGTGTGGTATGTAAATTTGTCATCGACTCGTTGCAATTGCATGATTATTGTCGTTGGTCATGCAATACGTTTCTGTTGGGCGGAGACTTCGGGATTGGGTTTGATTTGGTTAACCTCAACTCTTTCACGCTTGGGTTGTTACAATTGTTTTCTTATTGTCACTTATGCTATTGTTGATCCATATTTAATGTCATTCTAGCAGATGTGCATTAATTCACACAAAAGTGAACTTGCTTATTGTGGGTAATGAAACTGACGATTGATATTAATTACAAGATTACCACATCCTAGACATTTTAATTTGGGCAAAATTTAATTGGCTATATGTTTAATTTAATTTAATTTAATTTAATTTAATTTAATTGGCTATATGTTTTGATGGTTAATGCTTTGCCTTGAATAGACAATTTAGGATCCATTAATACTCAGTTTATCTTCTCTTTGGTACTTTGCTGATTGAGTGATTGAATAATTGAATGTTAATTGTCACTTTTTATTCGTGGCTCCTGTGTCTTATTGATAAAAATAAATGTTTTGAAAATGAGTTATCTTGTTGTACGTTTTTTGATGATTTTAAGAAAAAAATCGTGACGATTATGGGACAACCATAATGCCAAGACTGGGCATCAACGTAGGGGAAGGCTCAGGTAGTATATGGATTGACAATAGCACAAGTGAGGTGAGTTCTATGCTATTTGAATGTGGTTGCCTCACTTGTGCAATTGTCAATCCATATATAGTAATACTTTTTTAATTTTTCCTTTGTTTTAAAACATCTTTTGTATATAATTTTTAACGGCGATCGTACTATGCATAATTTATGATCGTGAAAGATAAAATATTAAAAATCGAATATTTCTGAAAACCGTTCGTGATTAGAGCAAATAAATGTTTTGAATTGTTGCTTTAGTCTTTGTTGAAATAATAATAATAATAAAATAATGTTTAATCGCATCGAAATGTATTTCATAATCAAGGACTTAATTTGGTTTGAATGTTTTTGACATTTTTTATTATTTAAAATATTTACTATTTTCAACTGTTAAATGGATCGGCAATAGCACAAGTGAGGTAAGTTATGTTATTTGAATGTGGGTTGCATCACTTGTGCTATTGTCGGTTCATATATAATATACAATAGCACAAGTGAGGTAAGTTATGTTATTTGAATGTGGGTTGCATCACTTGTGCTATTGTCGGTTCATATATAAT
>JARUHE010150526.1:0-14167 GCA_031471125.1 Archaeomysis grebnitzkii | reverse complement strand
TATACAATATATATATATCTATATGTATATTTATATATATATATATATATATATATATATATATATATATACATATACAGTATATATTGCAATAACAACTTTTACATACCTGTGCTATTGTTTTTTTAAATAATTATTTATGTGTAAATGCATATGTTAAGTGTATTTCTTGAAAAATAAATATTCCCTATTGTAAGAAAGCAATATTTACAATGTTTTTAGTTATTGTAAAGGAAACCAAAGAAAAATGAACTTTTATCATTTGAAAAGTTAATTTCAATTAGATAAATGAAATCGCACCTAAGCTTAATTCCATAAGTAAAAAACAAAAAAAGCAGTTTTGCTGTATATTTATGCTATTTAATTCTTTAAATTTTATTTTGTATGTTTATATATTTTATAATTTTTTTATTAACTAAGCAAAAAGCAATAGAGCTGAGAGGACGGTACAATTTTTTTTGTATTTTGAGTAAACAAAAAAGGTTTTATTATGAGATTGTAATAAATGGCATTGCTTAAAATTTTAACTGACACATTTTTTAAGACAGTGTTCTTGGTATCATTCAACTTGAAATGAAGTATATATAAAAGGTTATGAAGATAAAATTTCACTTTCTATTGGCATTTTTGAAATGGGATGCTGAAAAATTTTGGGGTGAGAATGGTGATTTTTTTTCTTATTTTGAGTTTGAATTATGGATTAGAAATAATTTAAATAATCTCAAAGATTAGTTTCGTAATTTTTGTAATTATTTTTTTTGTTATTGAGTAAGTGAAACGAAGTTGACATATAGTAGTTACTATTTCATAGTCATCGTTGCATGTATCCTTTCACATTCAACAAGATGTTGAAACAATACAAATAAGTTCTCCATAATTGTTTTAAGAAATTCACATTTTTTGATTTGTTGGCTATTTTGTCTGATTTCTTTCAATCTGCACCGGTTCTAGAGTGAAAAGAAGTACTATTTTTAGGTCCAGTAGATTGTTTTTTTTTCAGATGCTTATATAGAATTATTTGAATAGTACGAATGCGACCTTTATAAAATCATAAAATCTGTCTTCAAAAGCTTTTTGACTTTTCATAGAAATGGAAAAAATTAAAAAAAAAACTACTGACAGATTAAATACTTGGAAATGCTGTACCTATTTTAGTTACGACACTCTTCTACTACAATTTTTTCTTAAATTATTTGTGACTCGTAAAATTAAAAAAAAATATTAAGATGTTGAAATGTGATCATCATTCAAGTTTTAATATTTTTATTTTACGAACATATATACATTTTTAGACAAGGTATAATAAACAAAATGTTCTCATAACCTTTTAGTTTAAAATTATAGAAATAATTGCATATCACAACCATAAATTCTCTACATTAATCTTTTAAGAGGCCCATAAGGGATGTTACCAATTTGTATGTTTGTGAGACTTGTGCTTACAAAATGTAACAAGCTTATTGTTGCATTTCTACTATTGTTAAGAGTGCTATGATTAGTAGAAATGTAACCATAAACTTTAATACACAATTAATTTGGAAAATATTTCATTCTTCTTATAAGATGTGAAGTTTTTTGAATTTACTATTTTTCTTGAATAACTTTGCTTAAAAAATAAACAAATTTCTATACATTTTTTTTCCTCAAAATGATTGTTTTTAATGAACTTTATAAAAATATTTTGCTAATTTTACAAGAGGTGAAGACAATTTTTTTTGTTGAATAAAGTTTATAGATAATGAGCTAAATAATAACTTTGCGAAAATAAAAAAATATTCTATGAACTAGATTTTTTTAAAAACTGTTTTAATATGCGAGAGTCGGGCTAGGTTGTGTTTGGTGAGTTCCTATAGTTCTTATTGTTTATATTTACTGAACTGGAAGAATAAAATGTTTGAATGGCATCTATTGCTGCTGGCAGTAAGACAAAAATTCCAACCGTTGTCGTACATTGTCTACCTATACAAACGATCTTCACGTTCACTGTGCTTAATAATAATTCATATATTACTGTTTGTTTTTTCGGACGAGCAATGGTGGGTGACCTGTCGTACTTCTAGTTTTACTATTTTTGTAATCGTAACACTAAAGGTTTGTGAGAAAATTTTGGTTTATTATATCTTACATTATTACATTACCTTGTCTAAAAACGTGTATAAATTTGTAAAATAAACTAGTACATAACCAATCTTTACGGGTTTGTAGCGGAGACATATACAATCTAAATTCAACAAGTTCATATAACAGATTGATATTCAATTTAATTATGATTAATTATACGTTATGTATTATTATGTAATAATGAACTTGTTGTGCATAACGGTTATTTTAAAATAATATTTGTATATGTTTTAAAATAAATAGAAAATTTGTAGTTGTAGCATGCAACTGTTTTTATTTTATTATTTTTGTAATAACACTAAAGGTTTGTGAAAAAATTGTGTGCAGCATTTTTTGTTTATTATACCTTACCTTATTATATTACCTTGTCTAAAGATGTATATATATTCATAAAATAAATTAATACATAACCAATCCCTACGGGTTTGTAGCAGAAACATGCAATCTAAGTTCAACAAGTTCATTTAAAAATGTATTTATTTCAACAAAAGATAAATCATTCATAATGTATGTATCTTTCATTTATGTTCAATATTTATTTCTGTAAAACCAAAAATAAAAAATGTTTAATCTACTTTTGGGAAAGATACAAGTCCACAAATCCCTAACAACAACAATCAAGAGTAACTCGTAGAGCAGTGCCTTAGGTCTCCGCTATAAATAATACAACTTTATCTAAGTATGCATTCCCTTATTTCATAAATGGTGATCAAATATTTAAATTGCTTAATAATATAATTTTTTTATAACGCAGTCACAAATAATTTTAGATTGTAGTAGAAGGGTGACGTAACTAAAATATGTGAACAAAATTATATTATTTAACCATTATCAGTAAAATATTGACTTTTGACTAAGGCAATAGTTCTTTCCATTTTTTCAAAGTTTCTATAAAAAATAAAAAAAAACTCTTGAAGACGGATTTTATGATTTCAATGATGGTTATATTCGTATTATTCAATTAATTTTACATACTGTAGGAACCTGAAAGAAAACCTACTGAACCTAATGTTAGTACTTCTTTTCACTTTAGAACCGGTGTGAACCAATTGTCTGATTTTATTTTATTTTAAAGGTTCAATAAATTTTTTGTTGATCGGCAGCACAATTTCAAAAGTCCAGGCAGCACTTTTTTGTATCCCTCCGACGGAGACTATTGGATCCCTTCACTCTAACAAAAAAGGCAATCCAGAGTAATCTACGTCCTGGACTAAAAGACACCATATATGATTAGTTGTGTCTTTTGGCAGAGGAATACAAATTAATCATTCCTTATGGAGAAAAGTCCCAACTCCTCTTGCTGGGACAGTTGCCCCTTGAGATCCAACACAAGGCTTTTCCACTGCAAATCAGTTTATTGTTTACAAATTAATGGTATGGTAAGATAGCAATCGACCTTGCGATCGCAGCGCACGAACTACCAACCAGTTTTTATTGAAAGGCCGATCTATAAGTTTAGATCAGTCACGTTACTACCTTGATTGAGTGCCCTTGAAGATTTCAAAATTCATCTTTTTGTTTTCATTTTCTTTATTATTCTTACAACAGTTGTATTTAATTCTCAATTAGTCATTTATGTATTGTATATACAATCTACATGCATATTAAATGATGGTCAAAAAAATTAATTTTCCCCATCTAAATTTCACTAAAAAGTGTCTAGTATTTCGCAATACCATCTAGTATTGTGCAAAAACTAGTTAGTTTTGCGCAATACTAGCTAGACACAGCTGTCATTATCGACCACAACCATTGTTAACTTGAATGAGATAATATTAACTTCATTCTAGTATGTTCACACATGCTCAGAGCCATATTTACTCATAACACTAGCCTGAGAAGTTTCAAAGGTCAAGCATTTGATAAATGATTCTAGGGTAATTTGCTATGCAGAATTAAAAAATCACACTCATTTTGTTCAATCAGGTCACGTTTTTGAAGTAATAGGCGGTAACAATAATTAAAAACGCCATTTCCTGAAGTACACGTCAATGCAGTTTCAGTTTCCTGAAAGTACAGAGAAACATTAGGTTTCAGTATCATTTTTATGCAAAAATACCTTAGAATTGGCTACCTGCAGCCCCGTTTTCCTTATACTTAGTACTATACAAGGGCCAAAAGTTGCACTTCTTATATCTCAAAAACTAGACCTGATCCAAGGATTCAGCGCACCAAAAAACATATATCAGTTGAAAAACCTTCAACCTTTGAAAAAAAATTAAACGCAGGCCAGTGTAATGGTTCATGGGCCAAGTTCAGTAGGCTCTAGGGAATTAAATATGCTATATTCCTAAGTGTTTATAGGTATAGGTATAGTCATATATCGGCTACGGAACGAAGAAATTTTCATCGCGTTGTGCTACCACTCTTTATGTAACACTGATCTTAAATACTGTTTTTATTTAGTCAGCATTGAGCATGCTGAAACAATAACTGCAAATCAGATTTTAAATATCTTCAAGAGTAAAAAAGTTGTTTGCTATTTTACTGTTATTTTTTCGCTTCCAAACATTTTTATTAAAGTTAGGTTTAAATTAGTTTTTTTTAAATAATTAATTTTATTCGGATAAGAAACGTAAACACACTGGTTATTAAAATCCAATTAGTTTGAGAATACAAGTAGTGAAGATAGAGCCATCATTTGACTATAGAACGAGATTTGTCATTGTTTAAAGTTTTCACACATTAAGTCAATGTGAGACTATTCAATTTGTATACAAACATATGACAGTTTGCATAAAACATACATTTTTGACGGCATTTAACATAGTTAAAACATTTCGTGGAAATATAGTAATAACATGATCATTTTTGCAATGTTTACAATAGTATAATTACAATGTTAAATAGTATATATCTCACAGTAAGAATCAATGAACAATAAACCTTAGAGCAAGTTACGTAGAAGAAAACTTATACATTTCATATATAGTACTATTGGATTTTACATTTAAGTTCGTTTTTGATGAAGTATTTAGCTATATGATGAAATTTAAATACATTTGATTATTCCATAAAATTAAACTTCTTTAGAAGTAAAAATGTTCAAGAATGGTGGGCACATAATGCATCAGTTATGACAAAGTGTGGAATTGAGGATTTAAAAAAAAATATTTTTGATAAAATTAGCTGGAATGTTGGAGCAAACCCAATTTTGTTAACGTAAGTTATCTGTAACTCTTCAATAAAGCTGTTAATATTAATGTTTTTCCGTGTACAAAGGACGCCGAAGACGACAGAAAAATGACACATAGAATTTTTACCTAAAGATGAATAACATTAAAAATAAAAGTTTAAAAACTTTTCTTGAAATGAACAAAAACAATTTGGTGGCCTGATGAATTCCTGTTGGGGGCGCGCTAAAACTTAATTCCAAATTAAAAATAGTGTAGAATCAATTTTAAATCAAAGACAAATGCAATGTATCTAACAAACATATATACTTTATTTCATAAAAGTTATAGCATTAAAGAATTTGGCTGCATGAGAAAAAAGTTAGGCTTTATGCATATACCCTATATTAGGCTATATGTAGCCTACAATGACAGTACTTTGTATAATGTACAGTCACGGATTTTTAACATGCCCCACTCCAGTTCAGATCAAAACTCTACGGTGAGTTAACCTCAGGTTTCACTTCGTCAACTACAGAGCGAACGTAACATTTGGGAAACACTTGCATTCAGGTTTGTTTATATGCAGTTTATAGGTTTATTGAATGTAATTTATTTATATAATAACTAAAAACAAAATGTTTTAAAAATGTTTGTTTAACTGATGTCTTAAATCCATAATTAATTTGTTTTGAAAGGACTTTGTACACATTTTTAGTTCTTAGGTATAATTGTAGGTTTATCAATCAAATGCTTAACACTAACAACTAGACATGCGGGTACCTATCCATTGTCAACGTCATTGTTGTTTCGAGTTTAAATTTTTAGTAAAAGCGAATATTAACATTTTTCGATGCTCAGTTCACAAATCATTTTAGAGAACTAAAGTTAAACATAATTATTTGAATAATTATTTTGCTTAAGCAAACTTGTTAACCTGTGATTGAAAAACCAGCTTCTATATGTGGCCTTTGATTGTTGTTGTTGCTGTTGTCAGTAGTGTTGTTGTGATTGTTATTGGGACAGTGGATATTTATTTTCCAAATAACAAAAAATATTAATTTTACAGAAAGGTTTGTTTAAATGAAAATAAAGAAAATACCATTCTAAACTGGTATCACGAAAGATTTTTTTATTAAGTCAATATTTACTTATTAAAACACATTTTATGAAAAAAAAATAAACCAATAACTTTATTTGAAGGCTTGGATAAAAAATTATTAAAAAATTAAATCTCAAGGTAGAATGCCTTTAGGATTTTTTGTAAAAAAATAGATTTCTCAATTTAAATAATAGCCATTTTGTGAGTTTTTAGATATAGCCAATTTTCCATCAAATTCATGGTTAACCAACATTTTTCTTCAGAGGCTTAGAAGAACTTTAATCGAAATATATGAAAGAAAGTGAATATTTATAAATATACTTAACTTTTTGAATGTATAGACAGTTTTTAATGCGTAACATTTATTAGTGCTTGTTTATAATATATCGATTTAATATAAGTGCTATATAACAACCAATGGGAGTAGTATATGTTTTGATAAGTTCAATGACTAAGATATGCTGAGGATAATAAACATACTGGACATAAGTTATATTTCTGATTAATAAATCCTATTTTTAATGCATTTGCCTGCGTATATATTTGTGTTTGCATATGTGTTTTTGTTTGTGTTTCTTTTTTGTTTTACGTTCAACATCAGACTTCAAATAAAAATGGTTTTATATTGTTGTGAATATTTGGTGAATAAACAATAAATAAAATAAACAAATAACAAATAAAATAAATAATAAATAAATAATAATTACAATTATATGTATTATCATATAATCGATTAAAACAAACTATTAATTAATTAAATTAAATTAAATTAATTTAATCAATTTAATATATTTGATTGAATTAAATCCGAAATTAATTCCATTGACATGCCGATGCCGAAAATCAATTGTTGGTAATCTGTTTATTTGTCTATTTTGATCACTTGGATTAATCTTTTCAATTTGGATTTTGTTTCTACTTAAATAGTAAATGCAGTACGTGCGCGCGCGCGCATTTGTGTGTGTGGGTTTGCAGGTGTGTGTGTATATGTGTATGTGTTTTTTCATCAATTGTTCCATTACTTATGAGCATGCTAGTCGTGATACAGTTATGCTTACTAATATTTGAGATTTCTTAGCTATCAAGCCCAATTTTTTTAAGAGTCCATCATAAGAGTTCCCAATTACAACAGACATGCGTGGGTCAGTCCGTCGTCGCCGGCGTCCCGTGTTCACGATTTAGGTAAAGGCAAATATTAGATTCTAATGTTTTCATTGAAGAAAAATATGTTTTTTAACTATTTAACTTTGTAATTTATTTCACTATTTTTACAAGACGTGAAGGTAAATGTTGAAGGGTTTATTTTGAAGCTCTACAGAAAAGTTTGTCTAATAATATTATATGCATGTTCAGGTTCTTAACCCCTAATACACGATGGACAACATGTTTTGTGTTATCCATGTAGCAAGTATATCATCATTTGAAGACCTGCATTTACTACATTGAAATACATTGTTTTCATGCACATAATAAACCTTGACCTTGTGTGGAAGGGTTAAAGGTAAGTTATGAAAATATTGTTTCAAAAACCTATGAATGAACATTTTGATTACTATGTCCTTATTGCATGGAAAGATCAATGTATTAAAAACCTATGAATGAACATTTTGATTACTATGTCCTTATTGCATGGAAAGACCAATGTATTAAAAACCTATGAATGAACATTTTGATTACTATGTCCTTATTGCATGGAAAGATCAATGTATTAAAGCCGATAAATCCCCTTATCAGCGATAACTCCCCTCGACGATTGTGTTCCATCGATAAAAGATTAACGATACGTTGCATACAAATACCGACATAGCACGTGCCATTAGGGGTGGGTTGCGGGCGTAAATTTGAACACATTTACACAATTACCATTAACATAAACATTAATGGTTTATTTCTGTAGTTTGAAGTACAGTAAATCTCCTGAAACGTAGACCGAAAGAATCTCCGTTTCGAGCATACCGATTTAATTAACACCGTTACCCCTGCCTTTGTGTCACGTTTTTCTTGTATACATATAAATGATGTGGACGGTTTAGGATTTCTCCTTTTCATTATTTTACGTTTTAGGAACTTTCTAAGTTTTATTATTCTACGTTTCAGGAGTTTTGCTGTAATTGTACACATTTTTGCTTGCAAATTTTTTAACTTTAGTATCAGCATTAATTGAAGTATGCCAAGTGTAATAATAACTCCGTTGTAATTGGACAGTTTTGCATCTCTTCCCGCCAGTTGTAACATTACAATGTTTTCAAAGCAAGTTCCAGCAACAAAAGTTCGAAGTCTATCTCAAAATTAGAACTGGATCGACATTAGCACAAGTGAGGTAACCCACGTTTAAATAACATAAAGCTTACCTCACTTGTGCTATTATCGCTCTGTTGTTTGAATTTGGGTGGCCTCACTTGTGCTATTGTTGAATGAAACAAATTTGTGCAAAACAATGCAATGTGAATAAATTGTAGAACAAAAGTTAAAAAAATTTAATTGGAAAATTATTTTCTTTTCATTATTTTGTGTCTTTGTAAAAATTAAGTTTTCGTTTTTCTTTTGTTTGACCAAATATTTCTTTTTTTATATTTTGTTTTCTTGGAACAAATTTTAAACTATGTGACTACATCTTTTTTGGGGTTCTATACAAAGTAGTTCTATATATGGATCGACAGTAGCACAAGTGAGGTAATCCACCTTAAAATAACAGAGCTTACCTCACTTGTGCTATTGTCGATCCATATATTTCTACAGAGAGGAACGAAGGTTGTTTTGAAAAAGTAAATGAGATGGAATAATCTGAGCTTGAAAATGTCATGTACAATCGCACAAAAATAAAGGTCGCAAATAACTAAAATAAATACGTAAATATATTATTTTTATTTTATTTTTTCTGTAAAATATTCCAACACAAATAAGCAGAAACAAAAGTTTTCTATTTTATTTTCACAACTAATTGAATTATTAAAGAATTGTACATTTAAAATGATCTCTTGAGAGGTTCTATTAATGCTGCTTAACACTTTAACTGTTTCTTGTAACACCGATGATACATTATCCAAATGGCTTACAGAATCTTATGTTGCACCAGTGATACATAAAAATTTAATTATGTTTTTAATGTCGTATACAGGTAACTAATTACCTTTATAACTAATTACCTTTATAACGAAATGAAAAACATAATTAACTTAATATGTATCACTGGTGCAACATAAGATGGGGTAAGCCATTTGGATAATGTATCACCCGTGTTAAAATAAACGGTTAAAGTGTTAAGGAAATCTCTAACGCTATTTCAACGATAATTTGAACGTGGCTATATTCCCTTGAAATTTCATATGCTAAGCTTACCCCGGATATGACGACGCGCCATATACTGGCTGCATAACCTTAGGGCACACATCACTTGATGTGGGTAGTAATATTAAGGTTGCCATCTGAAGTGGGGCAGAGATCGGCTAAGTTCGATTAGACCCGATATATAAAACCCGAAATAGTAATATGAGTTACTCTTGATTACATTAATATTTGAACCAGAAAAACAAAAGTATTCGTAATTAAAAAGCTAAAATTAAATGTTTGATGGATGGGAGATTTAATTTTGTGAGAAAAGTTTTTGTTTTGTCAAAAACATTTCAAAGAAATTTGCTTTTCGTTCTTGCTTCTTTGGTGTTAACCCTTGGGACCTGGCGATTAAAATAAGCCTTGACTCAATATTCATTCTGACGAGGACATCTAAGGTTTGGTTTCAATAGTAACTCTGGTGGTGGACATCTAAGGTTTGGTTTCAACAGTAACTCTGACGGGGGACATCTAAGGTTTGGTTTCAACAGTAACTCTGCCGTATTTATTCTTCATTGCAACACTTGGTGTGACATGAAAGGGTTAATTGGATCCAGTCTCTCCTCCCTCGCTGGGTTATCAGTGCAGCAATTTTGTGGGGCGTTGGTTGGACGGATTCGGTCGACGTGTTGCGATGCGTTCGAGTACTCGGGACTTTTTTTGGGGGGGGGGTTTTGGGGGTTGGGGTGATACTGTTAACAT
This sequence comes from Archaeomysis grebnitzkii, assembly GCA_031471125.1. Classification (NCBI taxonomy): domain Eukaryota; kingdom Metazoa; phylum Arthropoda; class Malacostraca; order Mysida; family Mysidae; genus Archaeomysis; species Archaeomysis grebnitzkii. The sequence continues at coordinate 3,799 of JARUHE010150526.1, read as the reverse complement.
AAGATAGCATTGGAGGTGGTGGGGGTACTGATGATATAGGATGTGATTTGGGGGGAGGTACTGATACCATAGGATAGCATTGGAGGTAGGGGGGGGGGAATAGTATTGATAACATAGGATATGATTGGATGAAATACGGATAGGGGGGGATCCTCTTAGTTGGATTGTGGGATGCATTGCAAACAAAATGTGATTACGAGGATGGTTGAAGTCGTTTTTAGATGTGACGTCACGATGAACAGCTGTGATGGTGAACTATGGTTGGATTAAGTCGATGATTAATTACCATCAGTGTTGTTAAGCTTGAAGCAACGGAGGTTATGAAAATATGTCTCGCAATAAAAATACTTGCACAAGAAAGAAGCTCACAAGGGACTTGCATTCCTTCTGCATTCTTGGTGAGTCAACATGTGTATGTGTATTTGCACTTTTGCAGATTGTGTGCTCAGTGACTACACTCTTAAGTGTCATGGAACTTATTAACTACATCGTGCCTTCCTTAACGTGGGTACTGAACGCATTGTCTTTCCCTTAAGTTTGATACTGAACGCACTGTCTCACATTGTAGTGTTGAACAAACAAGTAGATTGAAAGAGATTGAAGGAATGTAATGTTGTTATGATAACATTTGTTGACATTTAGATGTTGCCATACATATGAATTAAAGGATCATGAAACTATTTTCTACTTTAGTTTTATTCCAAATACGTTTTTTTATTATTTAAATTACAAAATGAATCCACAATAGTACAAGTGAGGCAACCCACATTCAAATAACATAGTTTACTTTACTTGTGCTATTGTCGATCGATATTCAAGTCCAATTATTATCCGATAAGTATTTAAATAAGGAATTAAAATTGTTGTGCCATGTATTATGTCTGTCCAATTTGAATGAACCAATTAAACGAATTATTTCAGAAAAGATATTCTTTATAAAGACATTTATCCTTGACTGACTGCTTAAGGTGGTTGTCTAGCATTCTTTTTTGCCGTCATTTTGAAATGGATCCACAATAGCACAAGTGAGGTAATCCACATTCAAAGAGAGCTTACCTCACTTGTGCTATTGTTGGTCGAAATAACATTTGAGTTGTGAAGATACTAATTAACAAGAGGAGGAATAAACTACTGAACATAATGATGTATCGGATGGGTAGTCGCATTTTAATACAAGCTTATGGTGTTCCTTTTCATTTATGACTTGATCAGTTATAATTGGATTAACAATAGCAGAAGTGAGGCAACCCACATTCAAATAACATAGAGCTTGCCTCACTTGTGATATTTTTCTTCCATATAAGTGATGTAAAAACATCTTTAATACGATCGTTTATTTAGATGAAATCTGGGACGAGTTATCAAATGGTTGTTTGGCCGATTCTACGACCAATAATAACGTGAATAAACATTTCATCTTTGGGATGATTTTTGTCCTAATATTGAAATGAAAAATAATATTTTCCTTCGTTATGTTTGCTTTAGTTGCATAAATTAAATTGTTCATACTTTACTTTACATGTACTGTCACTATGATGAATATGAAATAAAAAACGTTTTGACTATCACAAAATATTTGTTTTTGTTGTTGGTTGGTTAGTCAATTTGATAATATATAGTTTTGACTATCCTATACATAAAAGTTAGTCAGATATTTCCAGTGTATATATTTGTTGTCTTTCCGTCGTCGTCGTTGTCCGGAAGTTCATAAGTATTAGAAATTATTTTCTTCGAGTTATAGAATTTTCATTGCCATTTTTTTTATTTTGAACCTATCACCAATATTACAAAGATTATTTTTTGCAAAAGTTTATTACCAAAAAGCAGAACTTTTAATTTCATTTGAAGGATTACTTAAAATTTATTCAACAAACTTTGTTCATTAAGACATAGGCCTAGTAAAAAATATTTCCAGAGCATTTTTTTTTATTTTTTTATTAAATCATATTTTACTTCACGCAAGATTGACAATCATCTATGGCTTGTTGTTGTTTTTATAATTTAGGACACACAACTGTATAGTCTAGGCTGTTCAACACTTAATTTATTATATCAGAATAAAAACAACTTTGTTTTTACAACATAAAAACATCATTATAATAACATAAATAGTATTATTATAATAACATAAATAGTATTATTATAATAATATAAATACTATTATTATAATAACATAAATAATATTATCTAACAACATGAATAATATTATTATAACAACAAAAAATAATATTATTATAACAACATGAATACTATTATAACAACATGAATAATATTATTATAACAACATGAATAATATTATTATAACAACATGAATAATATTATTATAACAACATGAATAATATTATAACAACATGAATAATATTATTATAATAACATGTATAATATTATTATAATAACATAAGTAATATTATTTTAACAACATGAATAATATTATAAAAATATAAATACTATTATTATAACAACATGAATAATATTATTATAATAACATGTATAATATTATTATAATAACATAAGTAATATTATTATAACAACATGAATAATATTATAAAAATATAAATACTATTATAATAACAACATGAATAATATTATTATAACAACATGAATAATATTATTATAATAACATGTATACTATTATTATAACAACATGAATAATATTATAAAAATATAAATACTATTATTATAACAACATGAATAATATTATTATAATAATATAAATAAATCAATGTAATAATGTCATTTACATAAATGTTCTTATAAAAGAAATGTAAAATGTTTCTAAATCGAATGTTGAAAAATTGCAACATTCACATTTGACCTACACCCACACGTGCTTATCTGTCCTCTCTCTTTTTCTTTCGCTTTCTCTTTCTCTCTCTTTCTTTCATTCCTTCTCTTTTCTTTTCCTTACCTGTTTTTCTCTTCTTTCATTTCACAATATTTCTCTTTCATTCTTTTTCTATTTCTCTCTTTTTTCATTTCATAATCTCTCTCTTTCTTGCCTTCTCTTTTTCTTTCGCTTTTTATTTCTATTCTTTTCTTCTTTCATTTCGCAATCTCTTTCCTTACTCCTTTTTCCTTTCTAATTCTTGCTTTTATTCTATTTCAATTTATTCATTTACCTCCGTTTCTCCATCTCTTTGTTATACTTTCTCGTTATTGTTTAATTTCTTATTCTCACCTTCTATCCCACCAACCCCAATGTAAAATTAAATGAGTCTGATGCTCACCTAACCAATCAATTTTCGCAATCCTTTCTATGTTTTTTTTTTGTTAAGTTGGTGGAGGATGTAGAAAAACAATGTCAATGATGCCTTAACCGTTTCTTGTAACAGTGGTGATACATTAGCCTAATGGCCTTTCTCCATGTTACGTAACATCGCTGATACAAATGTCTATAGTACTCTATAGAAGTAACTAGTTACATGTATGAAGTACTTTAAAGCATGTGTATCGCTGGTGTTACATAAAATGGAGTAAGCCATTAAGCTAATGTATCACCGGTGGTACACGAAACGGTTAAAGTGTTAAGCGATTCATGTGGTTAGAAATTTTCAGCCTTACTATAAACACTTTTTTGTTCAACTTGAATAGTTTCTGTTCACTGTGATCATCCAATGCAATAAAAGCTGCTGTGATCATGCTAATTGTTTTGATGAATTCGACAAAGTTTATTGCAATGCTTTCATTTAATGTTAAATTAAAGTTATTATATATATATATGTATATGTATATTTATATATATATATATATATGTATATATATTTATATATATATTTATATATGTATATATATTTATATA
>JARUHE010150415.1:0-14167 GCA_031471125.1 Archaeomysis grebnitzkii | reverse complement strand
AATGCTAATGGTTCGTGTTGCCAGCCCAATTTATCGTACGCCGTATCACGATTTGTCCGTTCATTTCAACTTTCACCAAGTTTTTATAATTGCATGTATAATTATTATTTCAAAAAGAGTGCCACTGCACAAGGATATTTTATTTATGTTTTTGAAAAATCTTACCAAAATGTGAGATTTCATCATAAGGTAATAAAGGTAATACTAGTGCTCATCTCTTCTCCTTACACTGACACGAGAGTGCTGTTAACAATGGAGGGATCACATCTCGTTTCTTCCCATTGGGATCTGGGATGAGATAGTCATGCATGGCTGTTGCTCTTTTCAATGACTTTATGCATTGGGTGATCCGAATTCGGAGCAATGTTAATACAACTCATCTTAATTTTGACGGTATCTTTACTGATTCATAGGAAATTTTTTGGTTTCCCTGGAACACCTATAGTCCTAAAGCAGAGCTTCTCCCAGATTAAGGCTAAAACCCAGTTATTATGGTGATGGTTTCGGCGTTGCGGGTGTGCGAGGCAAAATATTTGAACCATAGATGAAAGAGGTATAGATGCACCACTCAATGTTATAAGTTTGGACCCAAATAATTAGTCATAAACAGTCTTTCAAGATATGTCCTGTTTTTGTAAGCCTATATATCAATAGCAAGATAATATTTTGTGATGAAATATATATTAATTGGATATTATACAAGTGTATGTGTATTGTACAATAATGAATTACATATTAAGGTAACGACGATGGTACTTACAGATACTTCTACGATAAATTTTTGCCAGAGATAATGATTTGAGCGAGGTGATGGTCGATCACACCATAATAAAGAATGTAAAAGTAAGAAAATGAACAATGATAAATCACTTCTGGACGAACACTAGTGTATGGTTTTGCGGGCATTAATGTGAAAAATATTTCCAACAACTGCCTTCAGTCGTCCATATTTCACATGGTTTAAGGACCGAACCTTGATGGCTGAGGGAAGCAGTTGCAATTTTTTTACATTAATGCCCGCAAAATGATAAGAAAATAAACTTTTTATTTAATTGATACCAATTAAAAGTTTTTATTAATCAATTTTAATCCTCATAAAAACATTTTACAAATTGTAATGTTAAGAAAAAAACATTTCTGGAGTAAATATATATAAAATGATTAATTACATACTATATTCCTCCAAATAAAATACAAGGGTAAGAATATACAAATAATGAAAGCAAATAAGTAGATCATTCCCAACGTTTTCACAACGTTATTACAACGTTGTATAAATGATATAAGATTTTAAACGTTATAACAACTTTCCGTACTCATTTTCCTCTACCCAACCTCAACACAACGGTATATGAACGTTTTTAAAACAACGGTGTTTCAACCAACCATTGCTTAACGTTTATGCAACGTCTGTTTATAATAATTCCACAACAAACCTGTACTAAAAGTTTCATTACCGTCGTTTATGTAATCATAGATCAACAAACGTTAAAGTTGAAACAACGTTGTTTTAAAAAAGTTCATACAACGTTGTATTGAAGTTCGTTAGAGTGAAAACTTGTTATAATGTTTAAACAACGTTATCAAATATTCATACAACGTTGGCTTCAATACCAATTCCAATGACAAAGGTTTTGCAAAATGCAACGTTTTAATAACGTTTATATTGGATTTGTTGCTTAGCAAACCTCAACTCAACTCTCAAACAAAGGTTGAAACGACGTTGGGTGTGAAAGAATGAAAATTCAGAAACAATGGGAAAATAAATCAAATTGTCTCCGCGGCATATATAAATATCTTCTTTATATTCGCATTATCTAGAAGTATCATTATTATTGCTTTATAGTTGATTATTATACATAAACACACACTAACAAAAATATAATTTGTACCTTCATATAATTATATATGACTATACATGAAATGCATTGACAAATGAGCATAATTATCAATGTTAAAATGGTCATACATGGCGATAACACAGACATAAGGTATAACGCCAAGAACAAATTTTAAATGGCATGCTATAATACATCAGAATCAAGATATTATCAAATAAATAAGTTCTGCAAGACTTATAGTCGCGAACTCAAATCAATTTTGTCGGAAAAAATTGAAAAACGTGACGTCACGTTCGTAATTGATTCAAAAAACACAAAAAAGCTGTCTGTTTGTTTACATTCACAATATAAATACAATTTGTTTATTTTCGGTTTTCGTCTTGCAAAACATATTAATTATGTGTTACATTTCAAATAAAAATATTTTTATATACATTTATATGGAAAAATAAGCCAAATTCACTTAAAATTTAGAGTAAATTTTGGTTCTAAAATTGGTGTCAGATGTACGATGACAACAAACTTTTCATTAATATTGTAAATTAACCCATTACTTTATGTTTATGAAATTGGAAACAGAACCTACGGACATCTCCCTTGTTAGCAAACAACGGCTGAACGCATTCATGAAGATAAGGTAGACAATATTATCATTCCTGTCTTTTTCATCATAAACAGCAGGTATCAGTCTGCCCATCCTAGAGTTGTAATGGTTCAACAGTAACAATGAGATTATTTCCCTATCATTCAGATGAAGAATGTCTCTAATATATCTGAAAGTGATGGGCTTGCCTAGCTTGAACATTTAATAACCAGGTATATGTGCCCCAATATAACTGTTTCGTATCTGTGCGGATGGCATGAGACAAGGAGTTATATAAGATCCACAATGTCCATAAAAGTGTTTTACACTCTAAACACCTGACAATCATCCCTCTCGATCTATGTCCTTGCAAGACGAGAGTACCCAAGATCACAATTATAAGTTTTGTTTTTAAAACACTTTTAGTCAGTTTACTTTTGGAAGGTAGGTAATCATAAACTATCTTTATTATCTTTATTATCGTGTTTATTGTGTTTATTGTATATATTTATTGTATAACTAATAATAACAGATTACCTGAAACTTGACTATTTCAATACCATCTAGCACAGGGATAGTCAAACTTTTCAATACAAGGGCCGCTTCCGAAGCTTAAAATTTTAAAGGGCCGCATATTATTTTAAGTAAAATGAATAGAACGTAAAATACTCGAAATAATTAAATGCAGTATTTTAAAGAAAGAAACAATTATATTTTAATAATCAATACTTACAAGTAAAAATTGATTATGGAGCATATTCATTTGAAAAACAAAGCTGCTCAGTGCATGAACAACGCCAAAGACTCAATGGGAATGGTGCAGTTGACCACATTCATTTACCAATTTCTCATAATAAAATGTGAAATTCCTTGTGATAGTTTTTATAACCGACTGAGATTTGATCAGCAAATATAAGAAAATGTAATTACCGAGCTTTCTAAGAACAAAATAGCAGAAATCAAGTGTTATTTATTTCCAAGAATCTTTTAGCGTTTCACATTTTGTTCTTTTTCGTAAATTAAATTTCTAGCATTCATCAGTGTAATATGAAACTTTCATTTCTGAGCAATACAAATAAAACTAAAATAGAAAACAAATCGAATTTAATTAATTTCAACAAAACGTAATTATCTAATATCTAAAATTCATCATGGTAATATAATACTGGAAATACTGAAGTATTTTGTAGTTTATATAAACCTATATATAACATTGAGAGATTTAATTAAGTTTAATATATCATTGTTTAAATTCCCTTCAGTCCAGTGTTTCCATTCTCCTTCAATCTCCTTCATTTTCTCCTTCACTTTTGGTATTTCTCTTTCAAAATGAAGAAGTGGAGGAGAAAGTGGAGAAATTGAACGAGATTTGTTTGCTTAAATTTTTTTTGATTTAAATTAAATCGATTTTATTTTCTTTAATATCATTTCACACTTTTATTTATTTAACACACATGGAATGTATATGCATTATGAATTATTTATATTGAATAACACTTTCTGTAAAACTTGAATTTGTTAAAATAACTCTGTTTTTAGACTGTGTTTGAACTTGTATTTTTTCTTAAAGTAGAGTATTTTATTTTTATTTTTGGTTGTACAGCAATAATTATTGAGCATAATTAACATATATATGCATTATGAATGATCCATCTTAAATCAAATCTTCAGTAGGGTTTGCTTTGTACTAGTTTTTTTTCCAAAAATTAACATTTACATTGTTACAGCTACGAAACCCTCATTTTATAACTCTAAAAATGTTTGAGCAATAGTTTTAAGTTTTTTGTTTGAAGAGTTATAAAAACCTTCCTCGAAGTAAAATTGTTTATTTACGATCATCCAATCAAAATTGTTAAGAGTAAATTATTTTCAAAAACCTACTTTTATAATGTTATTGTGAAGTTTTTGCGAGTTTTTTACCTCTGTAAACATTTGAGCAAAAGTTTAAAGTTCTTATTTCAAGAGTAACAGAAAATTTTGTTGAACAAAAGTTTTTAATAATGACCATCCAACCAATATTGCCATGAATATTTTTTCCATACAATAAATATTCATTGAATAAATCCAAAAATAGAATATTTGTTTATTTCACGCGAGTTCGCAGGTTATCTATGGCTAGTTAAAGAAATGTTTAGTTATATTTATAAAGGGAAGCCTTAAATAACCCTGCTGTTTTGAGGCCCAGCAATTTAAAACGTCCACCATATCAATATAAATTGTACATCCTTCACTTCCTCACTTTTTTTTGAAGGAGCGGCAACACTGCTTCAGTCCGAAGAAATAACGTTTTTAAAAATGTTTTATATTATTATTGTTCTTATATATTGTATATTTGCAACACATAACCGATGTTGGGTTAGTTTTAAAAGTAAATTCTGGGTGACAACAATTGGCGATTGAAAAACTGAACACAACTATTTTTTTTTATAAAATGTGACCTAGGACTTTGTATATGCCACCCTCTAACTGTGCTACCACGGGCCGCAAAAAAACTCATTGCGATACGCATGTGGCCCGCGGGCCGTAGTTTTCCCACTCCTGATTCTATTAAATTACTTGTTGTAATTTCCAACATGCTCGGCATTCACTATGTTGATTATAATGTAGACAGGTCCCCCGTCTTTCCGGCCGTTATGATTTTGTCGTTGTCAATGCAGGTAGCCGCCATTTTTCTCTCGGCATTCCCGAAGCTTAATTAGCTCAATGCACCGACAATCCTATAGTTAGCCCATATGTCCATCAAATTGAAGGTGGTGAAAAGATTTTCAAACACTATCATTACTCCGTGTTGCTGGTTGGTTCTCTCCGCCAATCCATATATAACATCATAACGCCGCCATCAACTATAGATAAACATCTGAGTCTGAGCTCCTCAATATGGAATGCATTTTTTTAATTCACCATTGCTAATCGTCAAAACCCACATTTTAAAATCAAATTGGGCTGGCCTGCTTTTCATAACTTTTTTAAATATATGGGGGCCAAATGTGTTTATCATTGACTCATCCACACACACAAACTTTGTGTTCTCGACATGATAGATTTATAATTTTATTACCAGAAAGTTTCATCTTTGTTAAGCTTGCTAGTATTGAGAAAATGAGGGTATCACATTACATCATCGAAAGCGTTTCGATTCATCGCATTCTTCATTAATGTTTTGCTAGTGTCCTCTTGTTTTTGCCAGTACACCTTCCTTTAAGCTCCCCTCATATGTCCACTCGAGTACCTAACAGCATGACTGGCGGCGATGATGTCCCTGTTCACTCCGGTACTAAAATCATGGTTGTTGTTTTAACCTGTGCATAGGTTGGTCTCCTTGACAATCTTGTTGATGCAAAAATTAGGCGAACATAGCACTTTTTAAAGGTAGAGAATTATCATCACATCAAGCCAATATGAATTGGTTTCTTAGTCCCCTTTCCACTAGGAAAGAGAGGTATGTTTTTTCCCAAATCATTCTTGGAACTAGACTGCATCTTATCCATTTTCTTAATTCTGATATGTTTATCCATGTCACATTGGTCCATCACTTGGTCGGTCCCCAACATCGCTGGAGTCACTGATAGCCACATAATTTATTCGTGGGCTTCTTTTAATAAAAAAATTTGTGAATGTGAATGACTAGTTAAAATTACAGAATGAATGACGATATGAATATGAACTATTATCTAATAAATGTAGCAAGCTAATATGTGCCTATTATAATTTATGAGCGAATACAATAATCGAATATGTAATATCTAAGATATACCCATTAAAAAGGTAACAAATCAATGCCTACAATATTTTATATATTTACAAAACTTTTATTGTTGCTCCTTTTGCTTTTGTGAATAGAACTGGCATTCTCTTCGGAATGGAATGACTGATAGTAGGAATGAACATTATGTTATTGAGAGGCTTCTTCCCGGGTACGTGAAGGTCATTAGGTGTTTCAGCCTCTTTCACTGTTGCTTCCTCTCTTGCAAGCACGCAAATTTCTTTGTCGCAAGGTATTCAAATTTCAAGGACCAATATCGTCGCCATCATTAGCATGTGTAATTTTATCCCGCTTGACCTTTTTACCATCATAATTATTTTTCTGACAAAAGGTCGCGAGTGTTGCTCATGTTGAAGATTCACTTCCAATATAATTTGTACTTTTGAACGTAGTTTTCATTCTCGCTGTCTTCGTTAGTCAGGCATCCATTATTTTCAGAGGGTGTTATGAAAACATAAGTTGTATCATTCGGTGCTTTCTTCTTCAAGAAGTGAGAATATTTAGTGGACTGTTGAAGACTTATTTCTACAAATTATAATAACTATTAAGTTCATATTTATGATTATTACTTAAGATCACAGTATTAAGTATCAAAGTATTATATAAATCAAGCAATTTTTTAAAACGTGAAGATACAGCAACATTATAAAAATGAAGAAAACTAACACAAATTTTTTTTTTATAAATTATAAATATATATTTTAAAATCATAATATAAAGTATATAAATTACGTAAACAACTATATCATTTGATTTTAATGTTCGAAATCTAAAATAAAATGTTACATAACCTATGAAAATAGGTCTAATTGTAGACAAGATCTGCATACCGTCACGCGTCAGTCTGAGCTTCTTCCGCACGTACATGTAGCATATACATCTGTTTTTAAATGAATTTGTTTGTTAATTCAGCATAAAAAAGACAATGTATTAAAGTGTACACTTGGTGTACACCATAGTACAGCCGAATGCTCATGAAGGCCACTTTTTCACCATGGAGTTACACAGGAAGGCCGAAATGTTAGTATATATATATATCTATATATATTTGTATATATGTACTTATATATATATATATATATTTATATATACAGTAAATAAATGTGTATGTGTGTGTATGTATGTGTGTCTATGTGTCTGTGTGTTTGTGTGTAAGTGTGTGTTGTGTGTGTGCCGTAGAAAATATATTCGGAGAACATTTCTTTCAATTTTTAACAACTCTCAACTTTAATATTTTGTGCAAAGTTGAAAAAATGAATCGAAAGTTAAAGACTTTTTGTAAGAAAGCGAAGGTTCGAAAGTTTATAATTTCCAGATTGAAAATTCAATGTCTTTTGAATAAAACTTTGAACGCAATTTTTTACATTACATTCTAACAATAACGTAAAGCTTAAATAAAATCATCTTAAACTGTTTTAATTATGTCGTTTTTGACAAAAAAATAATCTAAATGTTATCTTTTAATATGTTTTTCATATCCAGAATGATTCATGTAACCGAATTTTTTAAAATGATTTAAGTTTAATTTGTCGATTAAAAAGTAATTTATTTCCTACCAAATGATTGACTTAACAATCTATCCACTTACCTTATTACCTTATAGACTATTTGTAGTTTAATTATTATTGATTTATTCAAAGGAAGTAAAATTTTATAAGAGATTGGTTGTCTATCAATCGAAATTGTACTTTTTCCATGATCTGCCATTAATACCAACGTCAATTTTAGTGTAAGAATATTATATTATTATTGTTATTGTTATTATTATTATTATTATTATTGTTATTATTATTATTATTATTGTTATTATTTTAAATTTTATTATTAATATAGTTATTATTGAGATTATTATTATTATTATTGTTATTATTTTAAATTTTATTATTAATATAGGTATTATTGAGATTATTATTATTATTATTGTTATTATTTTAAATTTTATTATTAATATAGTTATTATTGAGATTATTTCTATATAAACATAATTATTAATATAGTTATTTTTGAGGTTATTTCTATATAAACATCATTATTAATGCGGCTTTGATTGTGATTATTTTTATATAAATATTATTATTAATATAGTTATTATTGAGGTTATTTCTATATAAACATCATTATTAATGCGGCTTTGATTTTGATTATTTCTATATAAATATTATTATTAATATAGTTATTATTGAGGTTATTTCTACATAAACATCAATATTAATGCGGCTTTGATTGTGATTATTTCTATATAAATATTAGTATTAAAATAGTTATTATTGAGGTTATTTCTATATTAACATCATTATTAATGCGGCTTTGATTGTGATTATTTCTATATAAATATTATTATTAATATAGTTATTATTGAGGTTATTTCTACATAAACATCATTATTAATGTGGCTTTGATTATGATTATTTCTATATAAATATTATTATTAATATAGTTATTATTGAGGTTATTTCTACATAAACATCATTATTAATGCAGCTTTGATTGTGATTATTTTTATATAAATATTAGTATTAACATAGTTATTATTGAAGTTATTTCTATATTAACATCATTATTAATGCGGTTTTGATTGTGATTATTTCTATATAAATATTAGTATTTATATACGGTTGTTATTATAGTTGTTGTCTCTTCATAAATGCAATGATTAATATAGTTATTGTTTTTTTATTATAAATAAATATCATTACTTTTAGCCGTAATTTCGACTGGACTTTTTCTTAATTCCATCACATTCAATCACATATTTTATTTGACTAGCTTAATTTTTTTATTTCAATTAGTTATGTATTTAAAGTATTTAGTGTATTAAATCTAATTGATTTATTCAATTTACTTTATTTATTTCAATTATTTAATCTATCATTAATTAATTTAACTTGTTTAACTTATTTTGTTTCTTTAACTTGTTTAAATTATTTAAATCTTTCTATTTGTTGCAAAATTAAAGATATAAACTGTTCGTTTATTCATGAAAGGCAATGGACCTAATCCGTAAGACTGCAGTTCATATGGATAAGAAATCCAAAAGTAAAATAAGAACATTGAATAATAAAATATATAAAACAATATACAATAAATAAATACAATAAAGAATAGATAAAAAAAGAAAAAACGAAAAAAATAGCAAAGAAAGGAAAAGCGAGGCAACATGTCAACAACGAAGCCTCTTCAGCGAAAACGAAGGAAAAGCAAATTGTTTTGCCATAACAGAGCAACATTATTTTCAGCCTTGTAATTAAAACCTTTAAAAAGATTTTCTTTCTTCATTTTTTCATACTTAAATTTATTTCAATTTTCTATTTAAATAAATAATTTATTTTTTTATTTATTTATTTATTTGTTCAAATCTATTTCAATTTCAATTCTCTGTTTAAACAAATATATTTAGTATTTTATTTGTTTAAATTTATTATAATTTAATTTCTCTATTTAAATAACTTTGTTTATTTATTTATTTGTTTAAATGTATTTCAATTTCAATCCTCTATTTAAATAAATATGTTTATTTATTTATTTATTTAAATAAATTTCAATTTCAGTTCAATAATTAAATACATTTATGTATTTATTTATTTGTTTAAATTTATTTCAATTTCAATTCTCTATTCATTCATTTATTTATTTATTTGTTTAAATTTATTTCAATTTCAATTCTCTGTTTAAATAAATATATTTATTAATTTATTTGTTTAAACTTATTATAGTTTAATTTCTCTATTTAAATAACTTTGTTTATTTATTTATTTGTTTAACTGTATTTCAATTTCAATTCTCTATTTAAATAAATATGTTTATTTATTTATTTATTTAAATAAATTTCAATTTCAGTTCACTAATTAAATAAACTGATGTATTTATTTATTTGTTTAAATTTGTTTTAATTTAAATTCTCTGTTTAAATAAATTTGTTTATTTTTTTTATTTGTTTAAATTTATTTCAATTTCAATTCTCTAAGCATTCTTTTATTTATTTGTTTGTTTAAATTTATTTAAATTTCAATTCTCTGTTTAAAAAAATATATTTATTTATATATTCGTTTAAATTTATTTCAATATTAATTCTCTGTTTAAACAAATATATTTATTTATGTATTTGTTTAAATGTATTTCAATTTAAATTTTCTATTTAAAAAAAAATATTTATCTATTTATTTGTTTAAATTTATTTCGATTTCAATTCTCTATTTAAATAACTACATTTTTATTTATTTAAATAAATATATTTATATATTTATTTGTTTAGATTTATTATAATTTCATTTCTCTATTTAAATAACTTTGTTTATTTATTTGTTTTTTTAATTTATTTCAATTTCAATTCTCTATTTAAATATATATATCTATTTATTTATTTGTTTAAATTTATTTCAATTTCAATTCTGTTTGAATAAATTGATTCATTTATTTATTTGTTTAAATTTATTTCAATTTAAATTCTCTATTTAAATAACTTTGTTTATTTATTTATTTGCTTAAATTTATTTCAATTTCAATTCTCTGTTTAAATAAATGTATTTATTTATTTAAATTTATTTCACTTTCAATTCTCTATTTAAATAACTTTATTTATTTATTTATTTGCATAAATTTATTTCAATTTCAGTTCTCTGTTTAAATAAATTTGTTTATTTATTTATTTGTTTAAATTAATTTCAGTTTCAATTCTCTGTTTAAATAAATATATTTATTTATTTATTTGTTTAAATTTATTTCAATTTCAATTCTCTATTCATTCATTTATTTATTTATTTGTTTAAATTTATTTCAATTTCAATTCTCTGTTTAAATAAATATATTTATTAATTTATTTGTTTAAACTTATTATAGTTTAATTTCTCTATTTAAATAACTTTGTTTATTTATTTATTTGTTTAACTGTATTTCAATTTCAATTCTCTATTTAAATAAATATGTTTATTTATTTATTTATTTAAATAAATTTCAATTTCAGTTCACTAATTAAATAAACTGATGTATTTATTTATTTGTTTAAATTTGTTTCAATTTAAATTCTCTGTTTAAATAAATATATTTATTTATTTATTTGTTTAAATTTATTTCAATTTCAATTCTATATTTAAATAAAAGTATTTATTTATTTATTTGTTTAAATTTATTTCAATTTCAATTCTCTATTTAAATTACCTTGATTATTTATTTATTTGTTTAAATTTGTTTCAATTTCAATTCTCTGTTTAAATAAATATATTTATTTAGTTATTTGTCTAAATTTATTATAATTTAATTTCTCTATTTAAATAACTGTATTTATTTATTTATTTGCTTAAACTCATTTCAATTTCAATTCTCTGTTCAAACAAATATATTTATGTATTTATTTCAATTTCAATTTTTTCTTTAAATAAATATATTTATTTATTCATTTGTTTAAATTTATTTCAATTTCAATTTTCTATTTAAATAAAAAAATTTATTTATTTATTTATTTGTTTAAATTTATTTCAATTTTAATTCTCTATTTAAATATAAATATTTATTTATTTATTTGTTTAAATTTATTTCAATTTCAGTTCTCTGTTTAAATAAAAATATTTATTTATTTATTTGCTTAAATTTATTTCAATTTCAATTCTATATTTAAATAAAAGTATTTATTTATTTATTTGTTTAAATTTGTTTCAATTTCAATTCTCTGTTTAAATAAAAATATATATTTATTTATTTGTTTAAATTTGTTTCAATCTCAATTCTCTATTTAAATAACTTTGATTATTTATTTATTTGTTTAAATTTTGTTTCAATTTCAATTTTCTATTTAAATAAATGTATTTATTTATTTATTTGTTTAAATTTATTTAAATTTCAATTCTTTATTGAAATAAATGTATTTATTTATTTATTTGTTTAAATTTATTTAAGTTTCAATTCTCTATTTAAATAACTTTGCTTTTATCTTTGTTTCAACAATGGCAGCCGAGATGAGGTGAAGCATTTTTGGTTGAAGGTTTACAACTATTTAAAAAATCTCTTCAAAAGAGCATCACAATGAGACTTTTTTGAGGTCAATACAAATACAAATTTATGAACGACACAAAAATTCTTTTGAAAATCTTAAACACTAAAACGAAACTACATTTGCTTAATTAGAAGCCATTATTTATTAGACCTTTTTCAAAAGCATTCTAAAGAAATATTTTTGAAAAATAAAAATTACATTTATCTTTATTTGTGATTATTATTATAATGAAACGATTCACATTCATTAAAGTTTTATTACTACCACTATTAATGCTGCTTTTAAAATAATTAATACATGATAATTGAATAATCAACATCTTAACTTGTTATTACATTAGCAAAGATCTGCAAAAATCAATTCATGTTGTTGATTAACAAAATAAAAATTAGATAATGCAGATGTTTAGATACAATTCTTATTAGTACCTTCTAGGATCAGGCTGAACAAGATTCGTCTTTAATTTCTATTTACCTCTCACTCCTCTTACTGAGATCAGAAAGCATTTCAAAAAGACAAACTTGATTCCGGGTCTGACGAAATTGATGCCGTGTGAGTAGAATTCATTCCTTGGATCACCTAATTGGTTGCTTTGATCGTGCTAGCGATAGCTATTGTGAGCTATTGATAGCACGATCAAACATCACCAATGAATGCTCCATAGTTATTATGGGAGATCATTTTTTATAATAGTTAAATGTTTATGGTTTAAATAATAAATAAGTTATATATCTACTTTCTTGAACAAAAACACAAACAAAAATGAACTTGAACAGAATTTATAACAAATATAATAAATATAGCTGTTGATTGATATTATGCACGTTCGCCAAAATCTTAAGATATGTTGTTTTAAAATAACAATATTATTTAAGGAAATAATGATTAAATAAATGCATTCTTAAAAATAAATAACCACCCTTCTCTCGAATAACTTTAAGAAGCCTATCATCCATTGATTTTGTAAGGTTTAATTTAGTATTAGGACCCAAAGCAGCACAAAAAGCATAACTTTCATTACAGAGGTTTTCTTTACTGGTTATATTGTTTCCCTCCTTCATAAAAGCGTTGTTTTATGATTGACCATAAGGTTCAATACAATTAATATCAGGTGATGATGGTGGCCAATGAATTGTTTTGTCATTTTTTAAACTAAATACTGTCTGGTAAGCCGTGCGATATATGTGAAGGCTAATTGTCAAGCATACACATTAATTAACTCTTAAAGGCACATTTCTGGGATCTGTACCAGGGGAAAAATTATCATTTAAAACGCGACATAATTCTCTGAACTCATCTTGACGCCTTCCTTAACCTTGAAAGGACCAATCAACTCCAGCCCAAATCATGATCCTTCTACCACTTTGTTGTTTTTTCACACATCTGGTCCATCCAATCCTGAAGAATCACATTTCATGTAATTGCTTACCCAAGCTGTACGCTTTTCTTTATTAGCAATGGAAAGGAGTAGCCTGGATTCTGACTTTACTACCTTAGTAACTTTTAAAAAAATAGTTTGCAACATGTTGTGCGTCAAATAGGTTGGCTAAAAATAGTTTCATTACTAAGTAGAGGGTGTTTTCTTATAACAGACTTCCTGAAATCTTACTTTTTCCTTTATCAGTGCGTGTTTTAATGGTAAAATTTACATTTTTAGCAATTTTCTGGATGGTTCTCTTATCTCATTTAAGGTTCTTTGCAATATCGGAAGTTTTAATTCCTAAAGATAATTGTTGCTTTTCATCATCTGTGACACATGATCTTTTATCAATTTTGTACAAATAAAATTATCTGTAAATACAGAACATAAAAAATAAATGTAAACCTGCTTTTACGTTTAACGAAAATGTTAACAGCTTATCAATTTTTCACCCAAATTAAATAAAACTTTGGAAGATTTTTTTATTATGGACACTCCTAAAAAATTGAAAAATGCAACAAGAAAATTATCAGTTTGAAATGGTCAAATAAGTACATTGAGTATTATTTAGAAA
>JARUHE010150304.1:0-14168 GCA_031471125.1 Archaeomysis grebnitzkii | reverse complement strand
TATTCCATATTGTTACCATAAGTCTTAACCATAAAATAAGGTATGATACCATATTCCATATTGTTACCATAAGTCTTAACCATAAAATAAGGTATGATACCATATTCCATATTGTTACCATAAGTCTTGACCATAAAATAAGGTATGATACCATATTATTACCATAAGTCTTAACCATAAAATAAGGTATGATACCATATTCCATATTTTTACCATAAGTCTTGACCATAAAATAAGGTATGATACCATATTCCTTACTGTTACCATAAGTCTTAACCATAAAATAAGGTATGATACCATATTCCATCTTGGTGACTTACATGGCAATAAAGTCTTTGGTAACCTCGTCCATCTTGGGAAGATACTCAGCAACGATCTTGGGCTTCATCACCTGTCCCTGAATCTCCTTCCTCACTCGCCACCACTCCTCGCCCTCCCTTCAAAGGAATTTAATAATCAATAAAGGCGAAAATGTGTTGGAGTTAGTATTGAAAACAACCCTTAGTGACATTAATTATTTGTAAGAAATGAGAAGCAAGAAGTAAGAAGTAAAATAATATATAATGATTAAAACGCAAGGAATAAAAATTAAGAAGTGAAACAAGAATCCAGAGTTGAAAAGTAATAAATAGTAGAAGAAGCAAAAGGTAAAACGTAAATCTGAACAAAGGAAAGAAGCAACTTAAGTTTTGTTTTTATCAAAAGATATGCTCTTGGTAATTTCATATAAGGGTTGACAATAGTACAAGTGAGTAAGTGAACTGTTATATGGATCAACAACAGCACAAGTGAGGTAACAAACATTCAAACAAGATAAAGCTTACCTGACCTGTACTGTTGTCCATCCATATACAAATGGCTACTCAGAAATTTACACACACACACGTTTTCCACACATTAATATAAAAAAAATACAGTTTTAGGGCGTGCTTAGATGTTTTACTAATGTAATCACATATACAGCCGCGAACATGACTTGAACTTTATTTTTTGAAAAATAATCAGACTCATGGTAAATGTATAGATTATACTAACGCCCGAGAAGTATGCATAATCGTAAAGTAAGAAACTACGCAAATTGTTGTGTTGGTTATTGCTTCATATTAACATATAAATATGCAAAATATTGCATTTTTGTTTTATTTATAACATCAAACATCGAACAATTGTTAATACAATAATATTTATTGCTCATCGATCGTGATCTTACAAATAAATGAATTCTATAAATGTACTAAGACATATGGACCGGCAATTGCACAAGTGAGACAAATCACATTCACATGACATACAGCTTATCTCACTTTTGCGATTATAATTATAATTATAATTGTTGATCCAATTGTAATATTACTTACTCGGTTATAATTCCCGTTTTATCCTCAAAATCATAATGATAATTTTCGTCTCTGACTTTTTTGAAGAAATCTGTTCCAAACTTTAAAGAAGTGTCTCTCCCTTTTTCAAACATTTTCTCAATGTCGTCTGCATCAGACAAAAAGACAACAGTTCTTTGGCCAATGTCAGTTTTGAAGATGGATCCAAACTCTTTGTCCAAAGCTCTGTAGTACTTGTCTATCCTGTTGATGTTGAAATCTAAAAGTCAGGAAAGATAGATCAAGAAAAATAGAAAAAATGTTAACCTTAACTGAATGTTCAGTGACGTCATCGAGGAACCGTATTATAATTTTGGAAAATAATTAAATCATATTTAAATTACAAAAACTTGTAAATGTGCATTCAAATGTTTTATGGTTCTTATCTTTTGATATATTCTGGTATCTTTTAGGAATTTTTTGGTATATTTTGGTATCTTTTTATATATTCTGGTATCTTTTAGGAATGTTTTGTTATATTTTGGTATCTTTTGATATATTTTGGTATCTTTTGATATATTTTTGTATATTTAGGTATATTTTGGGTATCGTTTGGAATCTTTTGGTATATTTTAATATTTTTTGATGTCTTTTGATATCTTTTGGTATCTTTTGATAGAATTGAAAATTTGGTTACTTAAAAATGGTGAAACAACAATAAATCGACTGACCTTTGTGTGTCATCATCGAAAAAGCTGTTCCGACTATGGGAAGAGAAACGGGTCCCGGGATCTCTTCCACGGACTTCAAACTCACCTTTCCCGCCTCACCGTCCCCGTTGATCACGTGACTTCCGGCTCTCCTGATGAAGGCGTGGCCAACTCTACTGGCGGGGCTGATTCTGCACAACGAGTTCATCTTGGTGGAGGAACTCGGTTTCGGATTCAACTGGAAGAAAGTAGTTGTTGCAACACCTTAAAATGGAGTTATAATACAAGCTAGTATATATTATTATTTTTAATACGAATTTTACTCAATGTAACTGATGACCAAGCTAGAAAACTGATAATTTAATTTACTTTTAATCTTTATAGTTTTCAATATACAATTTTAATTCCGTTCTTAAAAACTGAAGTTATTATAAATAATATATCCATTCATTCACCTTTAGTTCAAATCAAATCTCTAATACTGTGCTTGACTACTTGTTGATTATACAGTATATAGTATACACTATACACTATACACTATACACTATACACCACAAATTACACACTATACACTATACACTATACACTATATAATAGAACCTCAAATCTTACATATTAAGTTCTGTTTGAAAAAACAGCTTCAATAACTGACATTTGTTGTTTTTTGGATGGTGCATGTCTTGTGGATTCTAATTCAATTTTGATATTTTTTTCAAAATAAATAAAAAATAATTTACAGAAAAGATTGCTACAATAAAAATAAAGAACATATAACATTCTACACTGGTGTCACTAAGGATTTTTTTGGTGAACCAGTATTTACTTATTAAGACATACATTTTATAAGAAAGTTAAAATTCATTGTTAACTAATATATTTATTTGAAGATTTAAAGAAACATTTATTTAAAACAAATGAAAGAACAGGGAGATTCTAAGCTAGAATACCTGAAGTAAACATTTTAAGAGTTTCAAGACTAAGCCTATTTATCATCAAACTCATGATTAACAACAATTTTTATTTGAAAGTTTTGAGATAATTTTATTGGAAAACATAAAATAAAAATGTTAATATAATAGTATATAGCATTGTATTAAGAAATACATCATTTTAGAAATTTCTTAATGGTAGCGCTCGATACGTTTTTCCCTTGCATAATTCTGCAGAGTTACCCCACCAGAAATTATCGCCAAACATTATTTGATTACCCTTACAACTTAACCGAGTTCATTTGAGTATCTTATTTTAAAAATAAATAAAAGTTTATGTTACTGCTATGTACAATTTAGAAAAGTTTTCAATTTTGGGGGGTTTAGGGGATTTGAACATTGAAAACAAATGGTTTTGGCGGTAATTTCTGGTGCTAATTCTAGCGTAATTCTGCAGAATTCTGTCAGGAAAAAACCTATCGAACGCTACCATTGTGTAAACACAGCTTTGAATGTGTAGTATTTGTTTTTTTGTTATTATCTTGTTATTATTAGTATCATTATTATTGTTACTATACATTTCGAGGGGGAAACTCTCGTTTGGAACTTATTTGCAGTAATGCCGTTGAAGCCTTGTGATAATCCAAGAGTTGTGGTTTGCTGGAAGATATGATTTCCCTCTTTGTTCTTCTGGAAACAAAAGATATATTGATCGAAAACTGTCATCCTGAGATAATTCCAGAATGTTGAATCTCTTATGATGCAAGGTGATTCTCAATTAATTCATGTGATTTTAACTGTAGGATTTATATGGTCTTGAAGTATCACAGCATCCTTTGTGCTTGAAGGAAATTATTTCCAATAATCTAGGTCACGAAGACACTAAACCATTACAAAAACACACACGCACGAGTCACTGTCAGTGTAAAGCTTGTCACGATTAATGAGTTAATGAGAGTAGTTGGAATTTTCCAGATCCTACATCTTATCTGCGTAGTTGCGAAGTAGTATAAATCGCGTTCTCAGCCAACCTTGATTTGATTGGAAATAAACTTCGACACCGCATCGCATTGACACGATTCTAAACGCTTTTTATTGAATCAACTTAAAATTCTTGATTCAATAAAAATCAAATAACATTGTAGGAAGGTGAGAAGGCGTCTATAATATAAACACTATTCACTGATTTGTCAAAAAACATGAAAATAATAAAAATTTGAATGTTTAATATAATTTTACAAATTTTTAAGTTAAAAAACAATTATTTACAACAAAGGCCGCCGAAAGCCGCAGATTCCCACTTCTGGGCTGGACTATACACAATCATTTGATAAGATTGCGTGCTTTACGATCAATCAGGATCGATTTTCTTACCATGCAAAACCGCAACAATAATATATATAAAAAAACAATCAAGACCATGTTTGGATTGACAATTGCACAAGGAGGTAAGCTCTATGTTATTTGAACGTGGACTGCCTCACTTGTGCTATTGTTGATTCATTTATTACAAATTAAACATAAATTAATAATAATAATAAGAAACTATTTCTATATTTTTGATTTCCATCCAAATCGGAAATATTAATAGTAAAAAACACATGCTTAAATACATTTTTAACTGTGAAAAACTGAAGCAATTTAGCCTAGGCCTACCCTCAAAAATGAATAAAGATAACAATACATAAATATAATTCTTAATTTAATTTTCATTTGTGAAAACTAAAAACATTTAGG
The DNA here is from genome assembly GCA_031471125.1 of Archaeomysis grebnitzkii. Lineage (NCBI taxonomy): Eukaryota > Metazoa > Arthropoda > Malacostraca > Mysida > Mysidae > Archaeomysis > Archaeomysis grebnitzkii. The sequence goes on along the minus strand of JARUHE010150304.1, from coordinate 9,476 downwards.
TCTACTTTCAAAAAAATAATAAAATAGCATTACATAAATACAGTATAAGCTTAATTCTTAGCTCAATTGTCATCTGTGAAACCTAGAAACATTTTCTTTCAATAATAATATCGAAGACACATTTATTTTGAGCACAAATCTTAAAAGTTCGAAAAACACTCCACACTTTTATTTTGAGCACAAACCTTAAAAGTTTGAAAAACACTCCACACTTTTATTTTGAGCACAAACCTTAAAAGTTCGAAAAACACTCCACACATTTATTTTGAGCACAAACCTTAAAAGTTCGAAAAACACTCCACACTTTTATTTTGAGCACAAACCTTAAAAGTTCGAAAAACACTCCACACTTTTATTTTGGTGATATCAGTTTCGAGTCACTTGAGCAACTGATTAACTGATTTCAAGGTCATTAAGTAGAGCTTCTAGATTTATTTAACTTTTTATACAAAATAAACCGCACAGTTGAGATATTAAATTAACATTTTATCAGTTTTTTGTTGGAAAACTCTTTATTATTTGTGTAAACATTGATCGTTTCAATGTAAAAATGATCCAAAGGCGGATTTAATGTGCAAAAGATTCACAAGAATACCATCATGGTATCGAAACAGGTTTGCTACAATATGAAAGTCAGCTGTCGTGCTTGTGCTGCCATTTTTGTGAGAGCAATTAAATCAGCTAGAATAATCTAGATTTCTTAGACCGTAATAATTTGATTTGTCCAACATAGCAATGAAGCTTTCAATCTTGTGTGTTTTATTATTCTTAACTACTTTGTTTATGGTAAATAGTATCGTATTTCTAGTAAAAATTACTATATGTATGATAACCATTATGACTTGTAAAAACTAAATTACTAAAATTACTAAAATTACTAAAATTACTAAATTACTTGTAAAAACTAAATTACTAGCTTCTTAAAGATGTAAATGGTAATCAAGAAATTACCATACCAAATTATTGGATGGTTTTCTGAGGAAATTGTACCATAATGGTTATAAAAGGTAATTTCCATAATCTAAAAAGTTTTTTATTTCATTAAAGAAAACGTACTTTGTTTATTTTTATTTTTAATGAAATAAAAAACTTTTTTAGATTATGGAGATTACCCTTTATAACCATTATGGTAAAATTTCCTCAGAAAACCATCCAATAATTTGGTATGGTAATTTCTTGATACTGCCAACATATAAAACAATAAGGTAATAATACCATATGCTAGCCTTGGTATTTAGTTTCCTGAATATTGTAGGCCTATTCAAGTGGAGGAAATTATTTGGATGAAATTCACTTCCACTTTCCTTTATTTTAGTTTTTTAATGGCACTCCGGTCATATTTTTCACTCAACAGGCGTTTCCAACCTTTCCATTGCAGCAATGTTATGTTTTGACCAATTAAAAGGTGTGTGAACTATCGCCCAAGAAATAAGAGTCCATTTCAGTTAAAAATTATGACAATATATAGTTTTAAATAAATTTGTTGGATATTATAAAACATTAATTAATATATATTGTGATTTTTCAGTGCAACAGGACTTTTATTTTTTGGGCATTAGTACGTAACACATACTTTAATTCATTAATACCTAACCATAAATAAACAATGTTAAATTAAACAACTTTCTTAAATATATTTTTTATTAAAATAATAAAAGTTTTCATATTTCAAAATATACATTGTTTAATCAAAAAGTTTGTAGGAAAGTTAAATTATCGACATTTTATTATAAAATAGAAATGCATTTTTGAGTTGAAATAAAAGACTTTATATATTTTTACATTGTTTAACCTGTTTTAGTTGAGCATTGGATATTCATTTTAAACTTTTGTTTACAACCTCTTTTAGTTGAAACCGAATGTTTAATAAAATGTTACAATTTTTTCAACTTCTTTCAGTTGAGAATTATAAATTTTATATAATTTTACCTTTTTTTCAACCTATTTTAGTTGACAATTAAATATTTATACAATTTTACATTTTTCTTTCAACTTATTTTTAGTTGAAAATAAAAAAAAGTATGTAATTTGATATGTCTGTTGCAATCTATTTTAGTTGAGAGTTGAATATTTATATAATTTTAAATATTTGTTTCAACCTATTTTAGTTGAAAATTAAATGTTTATATAATCTGACATGTTTGCTTCAACCTATTTTGGTTGAAAATTAAATATTTATATATTTTTACATGTTTGTTTCAACATATTTTATTTGAAAATTAAATATTTATATAATGTTTGTTTCAACCTCTTTTAGTTTAAAAATTAAAAATAATAAAATTTTTAATTTTTGTTTTCAACCACTTACAATTGAAATTTTATGCTATATATAGCTTTACATTGTTCTAGTTTAAACTATATATTTTGTATAACTTTACATTGTTTTTAACCAACTTAATTTGAATCTTTTCTATTTAAATTTTACAGCTGATAGTAACATTACATTAATTTGCAAATGGGGATTTTTGTTATAATTAACATTAAGTTATACAAAAAATTTCAACTAGATAATATGATAACTTGAAGATTTCAAATTTGTTGAAAAAACATATTTTTTCTTCATTATAAACTATTAAAAACGATGATTATTTGATAATGACTAGAAATTAATTTTATACTTTTTCATATAATTACATCAAAAAATAGATAACATAAACAAAAATTATTTAAATATTTACAAAATTATTAAGCATTTTTTCAACAAAATGATTAAGTATTTTTTCAACAAAATTATTAAATATTTTTTCAATAAAATTATAAAGATGTAACTTTTGAACTACATCCGAGTCTTATCAATCAAGTTTATTATCAATGACTATTTCTTATCAAAAGCTCTTGAAAATACATCAAATTGACGTCATTCTTATGAAGTTATAACTAATCAGGTTAAAAACATGCCATTGTGATTAGACATTAAATTTTTCGTTTCTATAATTTCTATAAATAGATATTCGTTCATGCAATTACATTTTATCATTTCTATAATTTATATAGTTTATAACTTCTATAATTTCTATAATTATATATTCATTCATGTAATTATATTTTATCATTTATATAATTTATATAGTTTATTTAATTTCTATAATTTCTATAATTAAATATTCATTTAAGTAATTTTATAAACTTTTAATTGTCAATAAAATAGATTTATGTTTGAACTTAAAAGTACAAATAATTATAAAATAAACATTTAAATATACTAGTATATTCTAGAACTATATTCAAGAACATTTAGATAGACTGGTATATTGTAGAAAGTTTAAGTATACTCGTTACTAATATATTTAAGAACATTTATATATTGTAGTATATTCTATAAAATTTATTTATACTAGTATATTCTAAAATATTTAGATACTTTAGTATATTCTATAACATTTAAATGTACTAGTATATTCTAAAACATATAGATACTCTAGTATGTTCTATAAGATTTAAATATACTAGTATATTCTAAAACATTTAGATAATCTAGTATATTCTATAACATTTAAATGTACTAGTATATTCTAAAACATATACTCTAGTAAATTCAAGAAAATTTAGACATACTAGTATATTCCAGAATACTAAAATATACTAACAGAGTTGCCAGTTGTCTAGCACTTAGCAACCATCATTGTGTGTCTCCACCACAGAACATCTTATCTCCAACAAGGTTGGCGCGAGTTCAAGGTATAAACCTAAAGCTAACATCAAGCATTTTATTATTATTATTATTACAATAATAGTAACATTATTATAATAATAACACTAATATTAATCTGGTTAATAATGAAGAAAGAATACATTTTAAGAGTTTTTTTATTGCATTATTCAGGTTTTAATATGTTGTTGTGGATTTTATTTAAAGGCAAAACTAGGTTTCGCCCCATGTTTTAATATAGGTCTAGAAAGTAGCACCAACTAGTGTTTGGGCATTGGCCCGTTTTTTTTTATATAATATTAGTACTTTAATATTTCGAGTACTTTAATAATTTAACATTTTTATTAAAACTTTAGTACTTTATTATTAAAACTTTAGTACTTTATTATTTTTGGTACTATAACAGTTTTACTACTTTTAGTACGTTATAACTATTTTCCTTACCTCAATTACAAAATTATATTTACAAAACTTGAGCAACTGTTGATTATCACAAAACTTGAATATTTATACAATCTCACTAAAATTACTTTGTACTTTTTAAGAAGTCTTAAAGTTATTATTGAACACAATACTTTTGTATTAAAAACACTTCTTTTCAGACACCAAAAGGTTATCTTGGTAAACTAAAGTTATCATTGGAGACACTCTTATCACATGGACCGTAAAAGTCCATTGGGCAAGACAAGATATGGTATCATACCGTACTTCATTTACCATATTTGTGATACCTTATTTTATTTACCATATTTGTGATAACCATACCCACACTGGGCCACACATCATCCATCATACCAAACTACGTCACGGTTTCTTGTGCCAATTCCTTGACCATGTATTTTATAAAACCGAAACGTAATATATATGGTATTATACCATACATGCTAATGTATATGATATCAAACCATACATGGTAGTATATATGGTATCATACCATATATAGGATGAATATCATACCATGAAACAGTAAATTCTGTACCATCAATACAGTTATTACCGTACCATAAATATGGTAATCATCATACCATACGCCTGCCTTGCCCTCAGAACACCAAGGGTTCCCCCTTCAGGTGGGTGCGTGCAGCAGGAAGAGCTTGGTTAGGAGAAGCAGGTGAAAGTAGGTGCTCTGCAGGGGGCGTTGTTGAGAAAGCAGGTGGACAGCTTCTTCCATGGCGAACCAGCGCCGTTTGCGACCTATGAGACAGAGAGCATTCGGTGAGAACAAGTAAAACCAAAATTAAATAACAAGAAATGAAAGAAATAAAAAATAAAATAAGTAAGAAAAGTTGAATAAATGAAATAAGGAAGAATGAAATAAATAAATAAAAAGGAATAACATAAACAAAAAGAAATAAAATTCAACAAATGTCAATGAAACTTAATAAAAGATATAAAACTTGGTAATTAAACCGAAATTAAACTAAATCATTTAATTGAATGAATAAAAAAATTAAAACACTTAGTTAAATAAATAAATAAAATAAATTAAAACATTTAATTAAATAAATAAATTAAAACACTTAATTAAATAAATAAATAAATTAAAAGACTTAATTAAATAACTAAATAAAATAAATTAAAAGACTTAATTAAATAAATAAATAAAATAAATTAAAACATATAATTAAATAAATGTATAATTTAAAACAGACTTTTCATGTGATTTTGTGATGACATTTTTGTGAATTAAAAGTTTGAAAAAATGTGGAAATAACCACAACCAAGACCATCCCTAGTAGCATCTATCCCTAGTTAGTGGCTGATCCTTGTCTATTAGCCATGATTTAGTGACTATTATATAGCTCCTTTGGAAAATAGCCAAGAATTAGCCATTGAAATGCTACTAGGGAATACAACCATTTGCATTGGCTCAATGTAAATGTTTTCAGCCATGGTTTGCTCAATGGTGGTATGGATAGGTAGACTATAAAGGAAAAAACCAATGAATGCAAGACATAAATATAGAAAATATTAAGCTTGACGGCTGCAATTGATATCTTAGATCATTTAATATTATTCAACATGTATTTTTACAAATTAATTGATCACCTGAATTTGATATATCATACTTTGTTTACCGGTATAATGGTAAAGATACTAAACAATTATTATGGCAAGCTTGTCTGTGGGTTTCTACTTGGAGAATAGGCTGATGATGAAACCGCATCATAAAACAGCGATTGATTATGACAAGTGCTCTACACTTGAGATTAGAAACCATAATACTGTAATCATTTGGAGTGAACCTATTTTCGATTTAGTTTCAAGGCTCATTTAAACGGCCAATGGCCACGTCATTCATTTCTTCTTTAGTATTTCAATTTAAATGCAATTTTTAATTAACAAAAACAGCTCAATTTTTTTGAATCATTTACTAACCTAAACAGGCTTCTGGAAATTCACTGTGTTCGACAGCCACCTTCATTATGTAGACTGATGTGCGGTGCTTTTTGGAGCCCGAGCGTTTTCTCGTCTGTAAATAAAAATACACATTTAGAAAATATTTTTTAGAACTATTCAAATTTTGGTAAATAGTGCTTATTAAATAATATACTTTTAATCTATATTCCAAAGTTACAGAATTCATTATAGTTTTGTTCACAAAGCAGCACAGCTACTTCCTTTTCTAATGATTATCACTCCCTGGTGATTGCACTATTTGTATAGAAGGTGGATTGGGCCCATATTGCAACCAGTGATTATTCAGTACCACCAGTGTGTTCGTTAGTAGTTGTAGATTCTGTGTAGTTTATGGTCAGTTTTTTGGGTATATAGTTAGTTGAAGGACATGGTTTGTTGTTGTTGTTATGTTTGGATCAACAATAGCACAAGTGAGGTAAGTGCTATGTTTTTTGAATGTTGGTTACTTCACTTGTGCTATTGTCATCTATTTAGTATTAGCCAGCAGAATCAGTGACGTCAGGTATACTTTTGAGGTAGACTTATAACATATACTGTACGTATGACCAAGCCTGGAATATGGTGCGGTATTTACCATGTTTGTGGTACGACACCTATAACATTACAAAGCATAAATATAAGGTGATGAATTGTCTCAGAATAGTTATAATATTTTTTTTTATCTTAAGAACGATAAATGAAATACCATACCAGATACCAGCCGAGATGATAAGTTTTGGTATTGCTACCATAAAAACGGTAAATAAAATAAGGGATCATACCAAAAAATACGAAACTCTCCAATTACCTGAAACAATCCAAGATGTCTGGAAATGATGCCCTCCACTCCGGCTTCCTCAAATGCCTCCCTGGAGGCAGCTTCTCCCTCCTCCTCCCCCTCCTCCCCCTCCTCTACTCCCCCTCCGGGGACGAGCCACAAGTGGGGATCCTTTTTGCTGGAGACTAACATCACCTGTGAGAAAAAAACATTTTTTTAATTTTTTAATTTTTCGTCAACGAAAATGATAATTATACTGTTAATAATAACACTAACAGTAATGACAATAACAATTGCAATAATAATGCTAATGATAATACTATGAGTAATAATTAATAATAATTCAAATAATAACAAAAACAATGATAACAATAATAATACTTATAAACAAATATATAGTCCTACAATACCACATGGCACATTTAGGATCGCGAGGGCAGCGAAGATATTAATTATACTATCAGCTTTATTTTTTGTATTTTTATTTTTATTTTTATAGTGAAAACATTTTTTGAACCAAGTTTGTTTACAACCAAAAATGTTTTTTTGGACGAAATTTCAAAACTTTTTCTAAGTGACTCACAGGTATTGGTGCAACAACATTTATATGAGTTATCAGTTGGATGGCTGAGAGGTAAAGTATGCCAAGTGGAATTGGATGAGAATCAAAGTATGCCAAGTGGTATAGTAACTCCATTGGTATTGGTCTACTTTACCTCTCAGCTCTCCAGCTGTTATCTAGAGACTTAGATGAATAAACCAACGTTGACTCTACTACAGGCCTTCCGTGTTACTTGACATACAATTTTGAATAACAACAAACATTGGATAAACAAATGGTAGCATAGATTCCAACCATAATCGTAATATCGACCCAACTTTTATTCATCTCTGATCAACTTTGTTGATCATAGATCAACTATTTTAACATTGATCGAACAACAAGAACGTTAAACCTGTATCAAGAAAAGATGGATGGAGAACGTATTATGTAATAGGGATTTCGATGCGAAAGGCATGTCATAGAGTCGGCGTTGAATAAACATGTTTATGAAAACCTTGGTCTAATTATAATAATAATAATAATAATAAATTTTATCTTCAGTTTTGTATAAATATATAAACTTTGTCTTTAAGGACCTGTGAAATCATTTTATTAAGTATAAAATTTAACCCAATTAACCAAATTTATTACAATTTGTTTTATTTTTCACTTTGGTCCGAAAATGTTGGCAGGGTGCCACATTTACATTATTTTTAGTGCCATTTATTGTCCCCAACTTTAAAAAAAATGTTTTTGGTTATTTTTTATATTTTTATTCGTTGTTTTTTTATTAATAAATTTGATTATTGTTTACTTTTTATGATTGAAGATACTTAACAATTGGAATTGTATGCAATTCCAACACGAATGTATACAACAGAATGTGTAACATTTGTGAGGAAGATGGGGCTGACAAGTACAAGTAAAAACAAGTGTGAGGGTTTGTATGAGTGCCATACACACACACACCTACACCCACACCCACCCACATACAATACACATACACATACACACACATACACACACACACCCACACATACATACACACACCCATACACACACATATACACATAAGTTAAAACAAGAATTACTGACATAAATAATTGTAGCCAGATATTAATTAGTTATTATTGTTAGTTTATGTTAACAATTCCAAAAAATTGTGTAACTTTCACACAACCCAAAAAATGTTAAATCAGAGTTGTAAAAAGTGAATAATAAAAATAATAACAACAATAATAATATATTATTTCGGGATAGTCAATATTTTTAATAACGATTGAGAAGATTCGAAAACGTTTAAAATTTTGTTTAATATTGCTTAAACATCTTCAATGGCAGATATCCAACACATTTTGACGTATTGAAAAGTATAAAAAATGTGTATATTATGAATGAAATCTCATAACTTCCAAGAATTGACGTTTTACACTGAAAACACTTGAGTAGCTTTTACGTCTAAGATAGTCAAAATTGACATTAAATTGAATAACCTTTGTTAACAGTGCGCACATTTTGTTTATTTAATCACCTTTCTTGTAATTTAATAAAATCGTATCACATTCTTCCAATGCGATACGATTTTGATTGAATCACAATAAAGTTAATTTAATCAACAAACAAGCGTGCACTGTTAACAATGGTTAGTCAAATCGATGTCAATTTTGACTATCTTAGTTAGTTATGTGTTTTCATTATACACCGAACTCGTCAATCACAAGTGTAGCCTATATTATATGAGTAAAACGAAAAATAGTAAGACAGGTTGCCAACAACATTGAATTTTACATACACAATATTTAGTAATAGCTACAAGGTTGTTTCGAAAGGTTGTGGCAAAAATATTTGAAATAAAGAAACCAAATATTTAGGTTTAATCTTCCATTGTCATAGAGACAAATTCGTCACGTAAATAAGGGTTATTTTCAATGCATTTTAATGTATTTTAATCTTTGTGATTAAAACGTGTCAACATTGAGATCATCAAATTGACTAACCCTTGTTAACAGTGTACATTTTCTGTCGATTCAATCAATTTTTTTTGTGATTGAATCAAAATCGTATCACAGAGGTACACTTTTGACTATCTTTGATACAAAAGTTAG
>JARUHE010150193.1:0-14171 GCA_031471125.1 Archaeomysis grebnitzkii | reverse complement strand
CAAACGATGTTACATTTTCACCAATATGGTTAAATTTTCACCAAATATGGTTACATTTTCACCAATTATGGTTACATGTTCACCAAATATGGTTATATTTTCACCAAATATGGTTACATTTTGAGCAAATATGGTTACATTTTCACCAATTATGGTTACATTTTCAGCAAATATGATTACATATTCACCAAATGCCGTTACATTTTCACCAAATGTGGTTACATTTTAACCAAATGTAGTTACATTTTCACCAAATGTGGTTATATTTTCACCAAATGAGGTTACATTTTCACCAAATGAGGTTACATTTTCATCAAATGTAGTTACTTTTTCACCAAACATGGTTACATTTTCACCAAATATGGTTACGTTTTCCCCAAATATGGTTACATTTTCTCCAAATATGGTTACGTTTTCACGAATTATGGTTACATTTTCAGCACCAGATAATTCATTACCTCTACATGGGTCATCTTTAGAGCAAGATTTTCAATATATTGAAACCGCCATTCTTATGCATATGTTTAAAAAATTAAAATTAAAAATATAGAGCAACTAAAATTTGTTCTTTTGTAGTGTACAACATTAGATTGGTGTTCTAACTACATAGTAAACTGTCCACAAAATTCTAAGTAGTGTAATTGTTTTTATATTGAGTTTCTTGGTAAAATATCTTACTTATAAATCATCAATCAACATCAATGTTCACATTCGAGCAGGAAATATCGCAACAAAAATGAAGAACAAACAAAATATAACAAAAAAGATTGTTTAGAGAAACCAATTTACAAATTACTGCCAGTAGGCATGCAAAACATTTTAGACAAATAATAATTATTATTTACAATGTAACAATTTATTAACAAACAAGTTCCAAACTTTTATCTTCAATATCTTTCACGAATCACAAAAAACATGTTACGAACACATTTACTCTGTTTAATAATATTATAATAATATTAATAATGTTTTGGGATTTTATATAGCGGGTCTAATTGAACTTAACCGTTCTCTCCTTGCTTCACATATCAACATTGATATCACTACCCACATCAATTTATGTGTATCCTAAGGATACGCAGACGATATCTGGTGCGTCCTCCAATCCGGGGTAAGCTTGGCATATGAGATTTTAAGGAAATGCAGCCACGTTCAAATTATTAACAAAAACAGCCTTAGAGCGGACTCGAACAGGTGCCAATGATATTTATTTATGCAGCATTTATCTTCAGGCAACGTTCGTATCCACTCGGCTACCATCTCACAAACTAAGCCTAACTTCAGCAACTGCTCAACAAAAAATGATGGTGGGTCGCCCCATAAAACGTACTTTGTTGTTTTAAAAAGATTTCTAAAAAACTTCATTATTGTGGAAAAAAAAGACTTAATAAAGTCTTTAGACAAAGACATATTTTACATTTTTCTTACACATTCAGGAATATTGAAAGGAAATTATTCGTCAAATCGAAGTTCCCTTTACCAATAAACACAATATTTGGTTCGAAAATAGCACAAGTGAAGTAACCCACGTTCAAATAACATAGATCCTACCTCGCTTGGATTATTGCCGATCCATATAAAAATGATAATAGCACAAGTGAGGTAACCCACGTTGAAACAATATAGAGCTTACCTCACTTGTTATATGGATAGACAATAGCATAAGTAAGTTAACCCACGTTGAAAAAATAATGGTGGTGAACATTAAGAACCAGAATCCACATTTTAGATTTGTTTCTCCGTGGACAGGTTTTAAATATTGGAATGGTGAGATTGAATCAGATATTGAAAACCGATAACGGCAGAGAAAGATTTTTAAAACAATTGATTAACTTCTCTTTTCAGAAAAATATATTTTACAATGTTAGAAAATAACTTTTATGTGAATAAATTGTGGGTTTTCTTACAATGTTAGAAACTAATATTTAGATGAACCAATTGTGGGTCTTCTTACAATGTTAGAAACTGTTTTTTAGATGAACATTATGTCTTTTTACAATGTTAGACACTATTTTCTAGATCAAAAAAGTATGTGTCTTTTTAGAATGTTAGAAACTAGTTTTTCAATTAACAAATTAGGTGTCTTTTTACAATGTTAGAAACTAATTTTTAGACGAACAAATTATGTGTCTTTCTACAATGTTAGAAATTAGTTTTTAGATGAACAAATTATGTGTCTTTCTACAATGTTAGAAACTATTTTTTAGATGAACAAATTATGTGTTTTTTTACAATGCTAGAAATTACTTTTTGGATGAACAAGTTATGTGTCTTTTTATAATGTTGGAAACTATTTTTTAGATGAAAAAATTATGTGTCTTTTTATAACGTTAGAAATTAGTTTTTAGATGAACAAGTTATGTGTCTTTTTAAAATGTTAGAAATTAGTTTTTAGATGAACAAGTTATAATAAAAAATTTACAAAAAACTAAATGAAAACTTAAATAGTCAAAATAATTTTAATCTTTTATTTTTATTTTCTATTTAAATAATAGAAACAAACAATTAAAATATCAAATTACTAAAATAAGAAACACAAATGAAGTTAACGTTGAAATATTATTATTGATTTTGCATGAATTTATAAATTTATTCAAATTATCCAAAATGTCAAGCCTGATAAAATTGTACAAGGATCATCTGTTGCGAGATCAGGGCGAAGATTAAACGGAACCTGGAAAACATCAATTTCATAAATAACTATTCATTTTATAGTTTTAAACATAAGTCAAAATATTTATACTGAAAATTGTAGGTAGAACTACCAGTGTTGTATTGATTTTTTAAACGCAATTTTAGTTCAAAAATCTTGAATTACCAGCGTCAATTAGCTGTACTAGATACACTGGATTTTTAAACATAATTTTATTTCAAAAAGTATTAAATAAAAAAAATCTTGAAAGTTAAAAATTTGAAATTGAAAATAAAAAATTAATTATAATAATCGGGCACAAAGCTACCTCTCAATTCCTAAATTAAATTTTATAAACAGCCTAATCAATACATGAAAACAGTACCTATTTGTTAGAACATTCGAATTTCGTTGCACTTGGCGTCCTCAGAGATGTTACTTGCTGGTAATATTGGCAAGAGGCAGCGGGCGTGGAGCTTTATCTTTCCAAAGTCATCATTGAAATTTTCTGAGGTAAAAGTACGATTTTCATCTCATTGAAACCACTATCCTTCCTCTAAGACAATTTCTTAATGTCTTCGACCAAATAACATCATAATAATTGTTGTTTCTTAGGACAGTTCAGGGAAGAGTTGTTGCTGAATCGAACAGTTAAAGAAGAGTGTTGTTGGATCGAACAGCTAAAGAAGAGTGTGCTTCAACAATCTTTTGAGCACCTAAGGTAAACACCAAAATCCCCCAAACGTGAACTGCAGGGGAAAAACTTTCTCACTTGTTTTAATAACATTTTATTTTATCAGGCTTGGTGTAAGCAATTTAAGTTTTCATGTGCCTTTTTAACTAAATTTAATGAATTGAGAGTAATAACTATCCAAACATAAAAATTAAAAACAATTTCAAGTAAATAAAGTAATTACTGAAACTACTTTTTGTGAAAAATAAATATTAAAAATACCAAAGTATTTTTTTTACTAAGTTATGTGTCTTTTTACAATGTTAGAAACTAATTTTTAGATGAACAAATTATGTGTCTTTTTACAATGTTGGAAACTAATTTTATAAATCGTTTTTCAACTGAAAAAGTTTTTAGACATAAAGAAACGTGTCCTTTTACATATGTTTAAATTTAATTTATTAATTTAAATACGACGGATGTAATTCCTTTTAGATTGGATATATTACAACATCCATTATAGGGCCTTTGAACACATATTGGACTATCGGCAAGAATTAAATTACTTTAACTCCAAGCAATACAAAAAATAATTTAGTTAGATAACTTTTGAACTGTATCAAATAAAAATAATAATAATAAAAATAACAATAATAATAATAAAAATAATATTAATAATAATAATAATAATAGTAATAATAATAATAATAATAATGATAAAAATAACAATTACAATAACAATAACAATAACAATAACAATAACAATAACAATAACAATAACAATAACAATAATAATAATAATAATAATAATAATGTAACATGATGGACTTCAAACTAAAACGAAAAACTGTTATCAAGTCACCTGTTTTTAAGCAAAATTACCAAAGTGTTAAGATAATATACAGAAAATAGGTTTTAATTATTTTTTAAGAACGTTTCACTTTTTGATAATAATGTTTACTTTATATTATGTTTTTAAAAAACTAATTTTATTTATTTATTAATTAAATAAATAAAATTAATTACACAAATTATACAAAACAGTTACTTATCTTTCAAAACTTGTTCCATAGAAGTTGATTCTATTTGTTAGATTTGTAGATTAGTGTACTAAAAATTTACATTGAAACTAAACCAATTATGCTTTAGTTGTTTAATAACCTAAATAAATATAAATTAAATAAAATTTAATAAATTAAATTGTTTTAATTAATTTTTACATTACAAAACAATTTTCATTTTTTATCGAAGTGTGCGAAAAATTCGAAAATGATTTGTCGAAAATTTAGGCTCGATCTTTAAATTTGTATTATCAATTTTGTTTCAAACTTTTGAAGTTTTACTTATATAATGTTAATAATAGTTAGAGTTTGAGTAGTATTACGTTCTCTAGGAGAATCGTTTCATAATTATGTGAAGCATTCGTTTAGTTTGAGATTATGTTTTCGAGGATGATGTTTTAGTGGGTTAAATTAATTAAAAAACACCCCAAATAATGATGACAAAGTAGATTTCTTAACCATTTCTTGGCGCACCTCACACACATTTTAGACTCCTTACATTGACTGTATCTAATGTAACCAAATTGGAAAATGTTTTGTATCATCTTGTGATAGTTGGTTTCTATGACTGAAAAGTTCTTCATTATTTATTAATACAATCTATAGAATGTTTTCACCATTTAAGCCAAAAATATGCATACAACTATTTAACTATTTATAATATCAAATTGAAATAAACCATTTGTATGCACAGTTAGGAATACATGTTTTATACAGATAAGTATATATACATTTCAATAATAATAGTATATATAAATTTTAAATAATACATTATCCTTATCTTTAGATGTATTATTTTTAATGAACAACATCAAATAAAATTATAGTGTTAACATGTTTTTCCTGAGAATTCCAATGCTAAAACATAATAATACCAAAATAATTTTTCTGACTGGGTAGAAACTATATTTTCTTTAAAATTATTATATTGATAAATTTACAATCTATTTAGGCACATTATATCCAGAACTTGTCATTATGATAAGCCTAGACTATTTTTTATAATCCTTGGTTTTCTTGATATGTTATTCTGACTTCGTTTTCAAAGTATCAATCCCATGTTTATTTTTATATTTAGCTTTAACTTACAACCATCAATGCCATACAAAAACGATACTCAAAAAGATAGCCGATATGTGTTCTCCAAAAGAAATAATTTTGCCAAAGCCAAAATTAAAACATAAAACTTACTCTAAATTTCGTAATTTTAAAATCGTGTTAATTTATTAAAACTCATTCAAATGAATTAATAAATATAAGAAATTATTTTTTATTATGTTTACTTTGCAAAAGTCGATAAATAAAATTTATACAACTTGAACAAAATGTTTTTAAACTCATCTCAAGCATAATTTTAGCAACCAGATACAGTCCATATACAATGATATGGTATACTTACCAATCGCAGTGAAGCAAAGTATGCATCACACAGCCTTGTTTTTTTATTGTTTTTGTTTGTAAACATGTTCTCTAATGTTAACTGAACGGCTATAGTATTATCGTACAATTGGCTTAGTCTGTTTGTTATTTATTTGTGGTTTAGTAAAAAACAAAAACATTTATGGTTCTAGTTTTGTTCTATCATTTAAAGAATGTTTTTATCAACTAATTATTTTTCTTCTTCTTCATCTTCATCCCATTTTATGTTTGGTTTGGTTTTTCACGCCGCGGATGCCCGTCCTGTCCGGCAACACAACGCTTACAGGGTTGGCTTATCCACCAAATGGCTGCAATTTTTGTTTGCTCTTTCTTATCAACTAAAATCTGCGTAAATCATATAACACAACTTTTTTCATTGTAATTGTAAGTAGAAGATAAAGACCCGTTAAAATTTAAATTGATTTTAACAATCAACAGCTTAGGATTTAAGTTTCAAAGGAAATTATATCCAATGCAAAGGGAAAAACATTCAATAAAAATAATTCAATATAAGACAAAAAATAACATGAGCACGATCTGCCTTGCAGGCCTAAGTTATATGAGCATTATTTTTTTTTATTTTGTCGTTATGCTTGAAATTCACCATATCACACGTTTTTTATTGTAAGTTGAAAAACTTTTATTTTAACTAAAAGATTATAGTCAAAAATATTCAAAGACAACAATGCAATACATCTTTTTTAGTGTACATTTTATAAATTATATTTTTCTACTGCGCTAATTTCTTTTAGGCGATTCATAGGTACTGGAGCAACGAATTATTTAATGTTTATTTAGACACAAATTAAGAATAAAATTCTTTACCATTTTTTATAATTATTTGAAAAATTAACATATGATATAAATTTAGCTTAAAATTTTTTTATGTAAAATAAAAGTGTTTTTTTCCAATAAAAGTGTATACACATACCCAAGAAGTTTGATAGCTATCGATATTTTCACTAATATACTTAAAAGTAAACTTTAAAAATTGAATATAAGAAATAAATAAAATGTTTAATAATCATTTAATACATATAAGAAAAAAAAATTCCTTTTATTGTTTATTAATTAATTATTTAATATAAAACATAATTCGTTAAATTGTTTATTAATTAAATATTTGATAATTATGGAATTTAAGAAACAAATAATTCCTTGAATTATTTATTAAATAAATATTTAATACAAAAAAAAATCCTCGAGTTGCTTATTTAATAAATATCTAAATAATATATCATATAAGAAAAAAACAATTCCTGGACATATTTGTAAATTAAATATTTAATAAATATTGAATATGAGAAATAAATAATTAATTAAATTATTTATTAATTAAATATCTTAGAAATATTTAATAAATATTAAATAAAAGAAAATAATACTTTCTTAAATTGTTTATTAATTAATATTTAATACAAGAAAATAAATATCTAATATTTAATATAATAAAATGATTCCTTAAACTATTTATTAATTAAATACTTAAAAGCATTAAATAAATATTAAATGTAAGAAAATAATATTTTCTTAAATTATTTATTAATCAATATTTAATATAAAAAAAATAATTCCTTAAACTATTTATTAATTAAATGTTTAATAAATATTTATTATAATAAAATAATTCCTTAAACTATTTATTAATTAAATATTTAATAAATATTTAATATAATAAAATAATTCCTTAAACTATTTATTAATGAAATACTTAATAAATATTTAATATAATCAAATAATTCCTTAAACTATTTATCAATTAAATATTTAATAAATATTTAATATAATAAAACAATTCCTTAAACTATTTATTAATTAAATATTTAATAAATATTTAATATAATAAAACAATTCCTTAAACTATTTATTAATTAAATATTTGATAAATATTTAATATAATAAAATAATTCCTTAAACTATTTATTAATTAAATATTTAATAAATATTAGTATAATAAAATATTTAATAAATATTTAATATAATAAAATAATTACTTAAACTATTTATTAATTAAATACTTAATAAATATTTAATATAATCAAATAATTCCTTAAACTATTTATTAATTAAATATTTAATAAATATTTAATATAATAAAATAATTCCTCAATTAGAATTAGAACTCAATTGGATTCCAACTCGAAATACAAACGAGGGAGAATCGGAGATGACGTGAATAGTTGGTACGCCTGATTTCGACAAGACGAATCCCTCATACACAATAAAGGTCATTTTCAATGTTAACTTCAATGTATTATAATCCTTATGACAATTAGGATTCGTACAATCGTTCGTTAATAACAAGTGGAAAATCGTGTTGTTTTATATTAAGATAATTTAATGTACATTATTATGTATAACGACCGATCCAAGATGTTATTATTCGTATCATTATTATTGTTATTATCATTATTATTATCGTATTATAGATGTAATGATTTATCACCAATTGAATAATAATGTAATGATAATTATCCGGATAATTTATGACATACCGTTCTCTTGTTTTTCTTTTATGAGAAGAAATAAAAGCAAAAATGTTATTGTTTTCATTTTTATATCAGTGTTTTAACATTTTTTTAACATTGTCGTTGTAATGGATGTTTCGTTGTTCTATAATGGACGACGAATGCTGGTGTTAATCAACATCTTTTTTGTTTTTTTAATTAATAAGAAATGATTAAGTTCCTCGAGAATAAAAACAGTTTTGTTGTGGTTTTTTTTGCTGTACGCCATTTACTTTTAGAACAATATTTTGAATAACATTACTTGTTAATAAATAAAGAGCTTACATAACGTAACTAACAAGTTATAAAAAGTCATAAGAAACCCGAAAATATAAATTTATGAGAAACCCAAAAATAAAAAAGTCATAAGAAACCCAAAAAATATTAATTTATAAGAAACCAAAACATTAAAAAACTATAAGAAACTCAAAAAATATTAATTTATAAGAAACCCAAAAATAAAAAAGTTATAAGAAACCCAAAAATATAAATTTATAAGAAACCCAAAAATAAAAAAGTTATAAAAAAAAACAAAAAATAGAAATTTGTAAGAAACCCAAAAATAAAAAGTGATAAGAAACCCAAAAAATAGAAATTTATAAGAAACCAAAAAAATAAAAAGTTATAAGAAACTCAAAAAATATTAATTTATATGAAACCCAAAAATAAAAAAGTGATAAGAAACCCTCCAAAAAAATTATAAGAAACCCAATAAGTTTAAAGTTATAACAAACCCAAAATATAAATTTATGAAAAACCCAAAAATATAAATTTATAAGAAACCCGCGAAATAAAAAGTAATAAGAAACCCTCAAAATAAAAAGTAATAAGAAACCCGCGAAATAAAAAGCTATAAGAAAACCGCGAAATGTAAAGTAATAAGAAACCTGCGAAATAAAAAGCTATAAGAAACCCGCGAAATATAAAGTAATAAGAAACCCGCGAAATAAAAAGTAATTACAAACCCGCGAACTATAAAGTAATAAGAAACCCGCGAAATATAAAGTAATAAAAAACATGCGAAACATAAAGTAATAAGAAACCCGCGAAATAAAAAGTAATAAGAAAACTGCGAAATATAAAGTAATAAGAAAACCGCGAAATATAAAGTAATAAGAAACCCGCGAAATAAAAAGTAATAAGAAACCCGCGAAATAAAAAGTAATAAGAAACCCGCGAAATATAAAGTAATAAGAAACCCGCGAAATATAAAGTAATAAAAAACCCGCGAAATATAAAGTAATAAGAAAACCGCGAAATATAAAGTAATAAGAAAACCGCGAAATATAAAGTAATAAGAAACCCGCGAAATATAAAGTAATAAAAAACCCGCGAAATAAAAGCTTAGCAGACGACCGAACGCAGAGAGTGATGAACGTCTAATGGGCATCTGTGATATGATCGAAGCCTCGATGATTTATGACGAATGTCGACTCGCAGACGGAATCCAAATTATGAACAAAATATTTCTCTTCTTTTTAATCTCTAACCAAAATATAAATTCTTTATTAATTTATCGTTTTCTTAATTATAAACTTGTGAATAAGTTTAATGTTTTTGTGAGATTTTTAACCATTTCTAAAATGTATTAAACATTCCTGTGTTTTCTAAATCATACAAGATTTGCTTTTTGTAAATTATATTTTTCCATTATAAAAATTATTATTTATATACACGTTAAAGTCATTAATATTTGTTTCAGGTAAGTTGTTCTGCACATTCTTCAGAAGACTTTTAAGCATTGTCAAGTCTGTAAGTAGTTAATGTTATAATTGGAACTATACAAATATAATTAAAAACATCGTATAACGAAATTTAAAAAGTACAGTTACCTATGGTGTAAGTATGCGGGTAAATACATACGTTTATCCAGTTATAAATATAATATACTCTATATACTCTGCGAGAGAGTATTATGGTATATGGTAATAATGAAAATGTATTTTGCACAACACAGCACATAAACATAAAGTCTCCGATAACAGTTCTGTCGAAATAACGTGAAACAAAGCAGGTAAAAGAAAATGTCGAATTAATTGAATTTGGAGAAGATAATTTTCTATCCAAAAGACCTAGCTCAAAGGCGCCATTATTTAGGCTTGTGAAATCACATTAGCCGAGATTTCTTGAGAATGTCAATTAATTGCATTTGATAGAAAGTCGATAATTTTGTTGGAATATTTTCCTCGTCAATGTTTACCCTTTCAACTAAATAAATCATTAATGGCGAAGTAATAATAATATGAGAACACGTCTACAATATAATTGAATCACCAATAGCACAAGTGAGGTAAGTCATATTCTATTTCAATGTGGGTTACCTCACCTGTGGTATTGTCGATCCAAATACATGCAGCAAATTAAGCTTACAATAAATTGATTTTATTGATTAAATTTAATTAAAGTTTTTATAAATTTTCTTCTGCGTTTTTTTTAAATGCGGAAACAAACATTAAGATCATGAAAAATGTATTTAATTTCTTTATATTTTTGTTTAAGAACAATTTTTTGCGCTAAATGTTTTAAAAATAAAAAAACTTTAAAGGTTATTTAAAAAAAATTGTTATGAAATTTTTTTTGCCGGCTACACTGAAGCTTTTAATTAAATAATGTTTTAAAGATTATTGTCATGAAAAAAAATTTATAAGAAAACATTTGTATGCAGTTCGTAGTTCAAAAATTTTTAGAAATTATGTTTTAAAGTTTTTAAAATAAAACATTTTTTGCATTTTTTTTTAAAGAAAAAAAACTGTTGATAAAGATTATTTTAAAAATAAATGTGTCTGATTTTTATTAAAATATTTTTTATTCTTTAACAATAAAGTATTTTTTGCAGTCTACATTACAATTTTTATTAAAAAAAATGTATTTAAACATTATTTCCCCCCCAAAAAATAAAAAATATTTGTTTGCAGTCTACACAATCAAGCGCGAGTACGAAAGCGAGGACGAGGACGGCCACCGGAAGTTCGCGGTTCTCGGCCCCAAGAAGTGCGAGGGGGTGGGACCCCTCACCAACGAGGGAACGCCCATCGCGCTTAAGACGGTTAGTGACGTCACAAAAAAAATGTGCTCCGCCGCTGACTTTTTTTATTTCTTAGATGTGATTAATAAATATTGGACGGGTGTGAATGGCCATGGGGCAGATCCGGCATGGTTGTGTAATGGTTCCGGAATTGCTCCGAGATGGTTCTGGAATTGATCCTGAATGATTCCGGGATTGATCCTGAATGGTTCCGGGATTGATCCTGAATGGTTCCCGGGTTGATCCTGAATGCTTCCGGGATTGATCCTGAATGGTTCCCGGATTGATCCTGAATGGTTCCGGAATTGCTCCAGAATGGTTTCGGAATTGCTTCGGAATGGTTCCGAAATTGCTCCGGAAATGCTCTGGAATGGTTCCGGAATTTAACCGCTATGGTTTTGGGATTGTTTCAGAATGATTCCTATAAGAACAATGGTTACAGAATGGTTCTAGAACAGTTCCTCATAAATTATGGAACAGAACACCTCAACTATTATATCTTGTTCACCAAAAGAGCCTTTCCTGAAACTAACCTTGCCAGGTCTGGTCTATGGCTATTCATGACTACGCCTAAATTTAATGTGTTAGATTTATTTTTATTTTGGAGTGGTTTTACAATTTTTAGATTTTATTTTCTGCTGTTAATAAATTTGTTTTATTTATGATAAATATAATAAACTTGTATGGTGGAAAATATATTAAAAAACTTTGTAAATAAACAAAACTTTAAATAATATTTGTTTGTACAGATTTAAAACTTGAAGGGGATCATTTTTATTTTTTTTCTTTGTTTTTTTGTTTTTTTTTAAACTTTTCACTATTTAACTGTTAGTATTTTATTTAACAAGGTAATGTGTTCTTGCTAAGTTATGTTAAAAAGGAATTACTCCATTCATATCAAACCCATAATTTAATGAATTAAACTAGTGTCTTGGCTAAGATAATTCTCAACTCAAAATAGAGAAGGATATTTTTTGTTAAATAACACTTTAAAATAGTGCAATGGTAAACAAACATATTAAATTTAATCACAATAATCAATCAACCATTTATGTTAGTCTTCTAATTGGATAAGAATCTGGGTTTTACATTAGTGCTGCGTAAGCAACTCTTTTATCGATCCACCGCCAGCTGTTGTTCAATATGGTTGTCTTCCTTTAAATTATCACATGCTAAGCATACCCTGGCTCTGAGGAAGAGTCATACTCATCACTTGATGAGGCGATACTATCAAGGTTGGTATGTGAAACAATCATAAATATATTAATATGGAAGTAATAAAAAACTAAGCAAAATAGACAGCTATGATCAAACAAATAACACAAACTACAGGATAGCATTAAATTTGTATTTATTTAAAACCTTGTATACATTTATTAATACATTTAAATCAATCATGTTATTTACAATTAAATTTATGACTTTACGGGCATTAATGTGAAGGGAATTTTAAGCTACTGCCCTCGGCTGTCCAGGGCTCGCTCTTCAAACCACATGAACAATGAAGCCTTATCATTGTTACAATTATATCTTTATTTGTATTATAATTGGTTAATGTGAATAGCAATTTATTATAAATTATTCAAGTTACTATTATTAAAAATAGTTATGAATATTTAAGAATTAAAATAAAGTTTCTTGTTTTTTGCCGCTTAGGATAGAATAAAAGTTTTTAAAATGATTAAACTAAAGGGATTGAAGGTAAGAAATTCCATTTATATATATTTATTTTACTATTTATAATAATTATAATTATAATTATAAAACAATAATAAATACTTTAGATCATTAAAAATAGATTTTCTAAGCCTAAAAATGGAAAAAAATTTAAGTTTAGCCACATATTAAAAAATATAATTTTAGTTTCAAGTTTAAAAAATGTTAAAATTTATATATAACGAACAATTCTACCGAATAAAAAAATAAAGAACTCTGGAATTTTTTCTGCTGAAGTAAACAAAAATAGAAGATTTAAAACGAAAATTAATGTTTCTTTTTTTCTGGATTGTCTTTAAATTTGAATTCAGATTTGTAATTATCCTTTTTGTTGCCATTACATTTCTTATTTTATCACCTGATTTTTATTTTTAATTTAAAACAAGTTACAAGTTTTTGTGCTGTTTGATAAATACAATTAAAGAACATATAATAATCACAGATAGACAAATTTGGAAGCGAACATATTAATAAAGCAAAACATAAGTTCAAGAATATGTAGGCCTATAGTTAGATTATTATTTTGAATAATTCTTTATATTTTGTAAGAAACAAATAAATAATATAGATGTAAATATAAATAAACTTAAATTTAGTGCCTAGATGTTAAACATTAGTAGAAATCGACTTTTACTTAGTGCAATCATAGCCTAACAAATCTAACCCTTTAACGCACAGCAAAAATTTAGTCGAATGCAATAAGGATTATTTTCAATGGTAACTCCAATGCATTATAGTCTTTAAGGCATAAGTTACTCGTGCGTTCGAGGGTTAACACTTTAACCGTTTCTTGTAACACCGGTGATACATAAATATAATAGCTTACTTCATCTTGTGTTACACCAGTGTTACAAGAAACGGTTAAGGTGTTAATCGCAGCTTCAGTAGCTTTAGTAATCGTGATTTACCGCTGAATATTCCAGGGATTTCGAGACAAGCACTCAGATGGCGTTCCAAGGGTAACTATTTTGTATTCACTTGTGCATGAAAAGCATGGCTGAATATAAGTAAATTCTCTCCTCTCATTGGTTGACATTTCTGCACTATCGTCCTGTTCTACTATTGGTTGAAATTTCTTCGATCTTTAGTACTATGTTCTATAATAATTTATGTTTGCTTTGCATTATGTATTGTTTAT
>JARUHE010150082.1:0-14173 GCA_031471125.1 Archaeomysis grebnitzkii | reverse complement strand
ATAAAATCAAATAAAAGAACAACGGCATCCACGAACCAAAACCGGCGTTGCTAAAATAACTCCACATCACGCCATGACCAACCATAGGCGCTGCCACTAAATGCAGCCAAAAAGCCGTGTCGGAGATCCGGTTGCTGCGCAAGCGATCGCGACGATCAAAGCCCATTGCCAGTAAAAACACCAACGCCCCCATCACAGCAAGACCATAGAAATAGACTTCTTTAGAAAAACCCATCGACTCTAAAGTGAAAAAGCCACTGGCAACGACACAGAGAACAAAAACCATCATTGAAAATGGCAAACGATAGCGAAGATAAAAAATCAACGCCGCGACTGCCGCCAGCGCTGCGCTCAATGCAGGTGCTGGAAAATAAGCGGAACTGAGGTCAAAAACAAACTGGATCACGGCCAAATTAATCAGCATCCCTGGCAGTACCAAGCGTTTATTGGCGATTAAAAACTCAGCCATCAGTAGAAACAACCCTATTGCCATCAAACCGCCAGTCGGGCGCTCAACGCTCCAACTGCTCGCCATCCAAACGATCATCACGCCTACAGCGATGAAGAAATCACCGAAACTGCGGACGAAACGAGGTGCCTCATTATCATGAGGATTAGAGGCTAAGGCGTCAATTGCCTGCGCTTGTTCATCGTCGATTATTCCTGCTTCCAGTGCTTTTTTAACCGTCTCTTGATCCATTTTTCTCTCTCAGCTTCTTCATTGCTGTCGCAAAAGTGCGCACGCCCATCAGGGTTCGAAAATCGAGCGTTGACAGCATTATATATTGCTAACCAAGTATGCGGCATTCGTATCGGCGTTGCGAGAGTAATCAGCACAGTGTCGATGTAAGACAACATGCCTAAAATCCAACAATCACGTTATTTATTTGCAAAACTCGCCGCTAAAAGTGAACAACACCAAGGATGGAACTGCTAATGGCCGAAATGCGCGTCGAACAACTGATCACCCGCAACCCTGTAAGCGTGGGCTTAGATACACGGATATCGACGATGCACGAGATTTTGCAAAAGCAAAAATTCCATCATATTTTGGTTAGTGATGCGGATACACTAGTCGGGGTTATCTCCGATATCGATGTTTATAAAAACCTCAGTCCATGGATAGGGACCATCCGCGAGACCCGTAACGACACCACAACCTTAAACCTGCGCGCTCATCAGATCATGAGTCGCGACTTGCGCACAGCAAAAGCGGATACCTTAGTTAGCGAGGCGATTGCGATCATTCTCGAGCACAGCATTTCAATATTGCCGATTGTCGATCAGCAAAACAAAGCCATTGGGGTGCTAAGTTGGCGGGATATTCTTAGGCAAATACTGAAGTACAAACAGCAAATGTAGGCCGCTTCGCGCAGCGTGACGCTTTAGCGAGGACCTAGACCACGGGCTTTGCGAAACAGTGTCGAAAAGGCAAGATTCACCCAAGGCAATGCGTGTAAAATCAGCATTCCTTCGGTGCAGATAGAACAATGGAAAGCTTAGGCCTCGTCAACTACTACACCTACTTAGCCGGTGTTATTTTAGTCATTCTCTTACCCGGGCCCAACTCATTGTACGTGCTGGCAGTGGCCGGTCGCCGAGGACGGCAAGCCGCGGCTTTGGCAATCTGCGGGGTGTTTTTAGGGGACTTTATTTTGATGGTTGCCACCGCAATTGGCGCCGCTGCACTTCTGAAAACCCAGCCATTGTTGTTTTTGGTGCTAAAACTTGGCGGTGCAATCTACCTCAGTTATATAGGATTAATGCTGATTCGCGGCGCTTGGTTACAGCTCAACTCTAAAACCAATACCCGCAAAACTTTAAAATTAAACAACCAAGAAAACCCTTTTCTACGCGCTTTTATTATCAGTTTAATGAACCCAAAAGCAATCTTCTTTTTGTTATCGTTTTTCTTGCCCTTTGTTGACCCCAATGCCAGCGACCCAAGCCTCGCTTTTGCAATTTTAATCGCCACCTTACAAGCCTGTAGCATGATCTATTTATGGTCTTTGGTGTTAATTGGCGGCGCAGCGGCGAGGTATTTTGGCCATCATTACGCCCTAGCAGCGACGTTCGGCGCTGCGGTGGGGGTGATTTTCGTGGTCTTCGCGATGCGTCTATTGTTCGCGAGCATGCCATGAGCCACAACGCGGCACCGCTGTTGTTTAGCTTTCGCCGTTGTCCTTTTGCGATCCGTGCACGTTTGGCGATTCATTTTGCTGAATTAAACGTCGAAAGGTTTGAAGTCTCGCTCAAAGCCAAACCGCCACAACTGCTGGCGATCAGCGCAAAAGCCACGGTTCCCACTATGCAGTTACACAACGGTCAAGTCCTCGATCAAAGTCTTGACATCATGCGCTACGCCCTCGAAAAGCACGATCCTCTTGGATTACTAGCGTCGAGTCAAATCACGGAAAAATGGGCATTAATTGATCAATGCGATACCGCCTTCAAGCCCAAACTTGACCGCTATAAATACGCGGATCGTCATCCTGAGCTGAGCCAAATCGCGCACCGTCAAGCTGCATTATTTTTCATTCAACAGCTGCAAGACCGACTCCAACACACAGTCCAACTTTTTGCCGATACACCTTGCATTGCCGACATCGCGATCATGCCCTTCATCCGACAATTTGCACAGGTTGATAGAACTTGGTTTAACCGCAGCGATTACCAAGATCTACGCCGCTGGTTAGAACAGTGGCTTGAACATCCTGCGTTTGTTGCGGTGATGGCAAAAGAAGCGAACACGAATTCCCAGCACTAGAATTTCGGTTCTAGTGCTGGATCGCTTCCATCATCGCCAACAACAGCTCCAAAACCAACTTATTCAAGCCGCAACTCGCAGCTTTAAGACGGTTTATTGTTACTGAAATTCAACAACAATAAATCGCCAAGCTAGTCATTGCCGCGCTTTTAATCCTCCTTGATCGCCGCCATGCTATAGCCAATATTTTGTCGCTCTCATTGCGATTGCCAATTTTACAAGCATTGTGGTCGATAGGTAGCAAAGATGTGGGTAACCAAACCGCGCAAAGTCGTTGAATAATAAAGCGCTCGGCGCTTCAGTCAAGGTATCCTTTAAGCTGCTATGCTTTGATCAATAAATAAATTAGTGAAATCATGAGACGACTTAGCCTGTTCACACTGTTATTTTTTCTAGCTGCTTGTAGCAACATTGCGCCGAATTTGACTGCACCACAGATTCAAGTCAAAAACGTAAGCTTGCAACAGCTATCATTGAGACGTGGCAGCGCGATCATCCTGATCGATATGTATAACCCAAATAGTTTCGCATTGCCGCTTCGCGCCTTAAACTACAACTTATCTGTTAACGGTATGGATGTCGCACAAGGCCAACAAAATACCTTGCGTAGTATTCCAGCACGACAGACCTCTGCTATTGAAATCCCAATTACCCTCAATATTCGCCAAATCGCCGATCTATTGCCGACACTGCTAACCCAAGGAAAAGCAAATTATCAGCTTCAAGGCTCCTTGGCACTACCGCTTCTCAATATCCCCTACAGCCGCAGTGGAACGGTGTCATTATGAGTGACCGCAGTCCGTTCATAACCCATGACGAGGTGCCTAATTTACAATACCCAAGGTCAATTAAGTAGTACAGTGGGTATTAGCAGCCGGTTCAAAAACCAACCACCGCTGCGAACACTGCGAATTTGACCAGAATCTCAAAAACCAAATCAACCAAACACTTAAAGGAAACGCCAACCAGCAACAACTAACAATAATTTAATTACTTATTTTCCACGGATGGAGATGAAAAATGAAAAACGGAATCTTTTCATTAGTTTTACCCAGTATTGTCATTTATATATTCACTTTAGCTATCGCGTCAGCGCATAACGGGCCTATCGCTTTGCCGCCAAGCTACACCAATATGTCCGCGCCAGTGCCTACCCAACACACCTTTTTAGATTACGGCTGTACCTTTAAACCTTGGTCTTTTATATACCGCTGTGAGCGCAGTGCTTCGGTTGAGCTCGCTTTGGAGCGCGAATACTGGGGACATATTCAAAACCTAAATTTCCCCGCCATGGAAAACACACTACAACGGATCAATAGCTACACAATCCGTAGCAGAACCGCTTACAACGGGCGGTTAAATCGCTTAATCGCTTTTGGCCATGTCTTTTTGTCTCAGAAAACCAGCGGCATAACCCTCGACAAAATTCCAAATCTTGTGACCGCACGGATTTTTGCTGGGCTGAGCAATATCCAACAACCCAACAATGTCAACACACTGTCGATCACCGGTTTTACCGATTCACTCATTGATTATGCGTTTAGTAATCGCTACGGCGGCGACTCAAAGGTACAAGCATTACTCAATTTGGTTCCCGAACATGGCGACTACGGATTGGAGGCCGAGGTGGTCGGCGCAATGGCATTAACCTACACCACCGACCCCGCGCGGATTCGCCAAGGACTGAGTATCTTAAACGACTGCCAAGGCTATAATTGCACACGCACTACTTCTTTAGCGCCGTTTAAACGC
Source organism: Archaeomysis grebnitzkii (assembly GCA_031471125.1). Classification (NCBI taxonomy): domain Eukaryota; kingdom Metazoa; phylum Arthropoda; class Malacostraca; order Mysida; family Mysidae; genus Archaeomysis; species Archaeomysis grebnitzkii. The sequence continues at coordinate 9,654 of JARUHE010150082.1, read as the reverse complement.
GTAGGGGTGATGCTTTCTATCGCCGAAGCACAGTTTGCCGTCAATGATACAATTAATGGCAACAGTACGTTATTGCGTGCCGAACGCTTCGCAACCGAGAAGAACATGCCTGCTTTGCAGCAACAACGCTTGGCGCAGGCCATTTTTGAGATTAAGACAAAATATGCCGATCAAGCAACCAGACTAAGCGGCATTGGTGCTTATCGACTACCGGCAGGTCCTAGTCAAAACGCAATGGCTTGTGCGCTTTGTCATACCGGAGCAAAAGTACCCGATCACGTCTACAACTGGCTTCAATAAGCAAAATCGCAGTGGCGGCTAATCGGTCTTTTTTTAAGCTTGCGTATCTATCGTGACCGCAGCGCTAGCGTCGTGCAATCAATACCAGCACGTTACGCTAGCGCCCACACGTTATTCACGCAGCGCAGCGACCCGAAAAGCCGCACGCGAGACCCCGTATAGCCAAACTAAGCCGTGGTCTTAGTGCTGTTTTAAATCGCGCTCTAACGATCGTAAACAGGCTCTGAAGCAATATGATGAATACTCAAATCTGCACCCATATATTCTTGCTCTTGATCAAGTCGAAGTCCGGTAATGAGCTTTAACAGACCATAAACCACCAAGCCGCTAGCGGCGGCTATACCCACACCGACCAACGAACCAACCAATTGCGCCGTTAAACTAACCCCGCCTAAGCCACCAAGCGCTTCGGCGCCAAATACGCCACAAGCGATGCCACCCCAAAGCCCACATAAACCATGAAGCGGCCAAACACCTAAGACATCATCAATACGCAGTTTATTTTGCACAAAGGTAAACGCGTAAACAAATAATCCACCGGCCACAGCACCGGTTAATAAAGCACCGATAGGATGCATTAAATCCGAGCCTGCACAGACGGCGACCAAACCGGCCAGAGGGCCGTTATGCACAAATCCGGGATCATTGCGCCCCGCGAGCAAGGCGACCAGCAGCCCACCGACCATCGCCATCAAAGAATTCACCGCGACCAAACCGGATATCGCTTCAACTTTTTGCGCCGACATTACATTAAATCCAAACCAACCGACCGTTAGAATCCAAGCCCCTAGCGCTAAAAAAGGAATACTTGACGGTGGATGCGAATAAACCTGACCATCGCGACCATATCGACCGCTTCGAGGACCAAGAAACAAAACCGCCATCAAGGCCAGCCAACCGCCAAATGCATGAACCACTATCGAACCGGCAAAGTCATGAAACCCAAAACCAAACGCCGATTGCATTGCCTCTTGAAACCCAAAACGACTACCCCAAACCATGCCTTCAAAAAGTGGATAAGCAAAGCCGACAACGATAAACGAAGCTACGATCTGCGGCCCAAACCGGGCACGCTCCGCGATACCGCCCGATATAATCGCCGGAATCGCGGCAGCAAAAGTCAGCAAGAAAAAGAATTTAACCAGTTCATAGCCGTTGTTGGTGCTCAAACTGGCCGCATTGGAGAAAAAATCAATACCGTAGGCGATTTTGTAGCCCACAAAAAAATAAGCGATCGTTGACACTCCAAAATCAACCAAAATTTTGACCAATGCATTGACTTGGTTTTTCTTACGCACAGTGCCAACTTCTAAAAAAGCAAAACCAGCGTGCATCCAAAGTACCAATATCGCTCCTAATAGCACGAAAAGAACATCAATCCCGCTTGTATCGCCCATCATAAACTCCCCATCTTGTCACAGTTACGCACCACTTTAGTGCAGCAGAAACCCATCATCGACTCCTCTATAACAATAAGTCATTGAAGCAATTAAACTTATTACTTTTTTATCGAAATGAGTCTATGGATTAACTCAAGCACCATGCCAACTTGCGACCAACATTTTCGCCTTTCCAACGCATTAGTCGCCGCTGCAGAGATCACCGATGCGCCGAGGTCATCGAATTGCGCACATTTAGGTAATCAGCAAGAGGACATCACAACCTCGTAAACGCGAGCACAATGAAGACCTCATTCGATCAGATTCTTCCGCTCGCAGTCGGTTTTTAGTTCTAGCCCAAGCTCCTAGTCTCAGAACGGGCTACTCGCTAGTCGACATAGATCAAACTTAAACTATGCTTAAATAAAACACCTCATCAGCAAAAACCGATGAATCAATCTAAACGAGCCACCTACACCGACAAACCGAGCACCGTGTGCAGTGCTTGGTCTAGCAATATCTTGCTAAGTCTATTGGCTAATTATTCAAAAATTTTTTATCGTAAATTTCACCGTCTCAATCTAAAACTAATTGTAGAAATTAGTCGTCATTATTTCCCAAAGAACGAATTGTGTTGGCTCGGAAAACAAAATCCAGCGCTCAAAGAATCTATCGAGCACTTTGAGGACTGCCTGCATTACGTACGTCGCCAACGCGGGGAATACCCTACTCGTGAAGTTCCACGTGACTTTCCAAAGTTGTGGCTACAACTCGGATTGAAACCGGGTAATTGGGTATTATTTATTCCCTATATCCGATATAGCTGCCCACATTGGATAGGCAGAAAAGCCTGTTTGCGCAACTTAGCCCGACAAATGGCCTGTCAAAGAACCAAAAAAGGCCAGCATCCTAACGACAAAAAGCAAGATTTAGCAAAGCTTAGACGCGCTATTATCTGTTTCGAACTATTGGGCCAGCAAAGTAATAACCATTTAGTCTAAATGCTTAGCAACCCGTCCAGAAATTAGGCGCCAAGCGAGAACAAGCCGATTTGAGGCAGATTTACCTGTAATTTGAGGCAAATAGTGGTTCTATTTAACAAAAATTAGCGGTGAATCTGGCCAAATTCGGCGTGTTCGCAGCGGTGGTTAGTTTTTGAACGGGTTGTTAGCAGCCTATCGTTGTTTCAACCCCCATACAATCCCCATACAATCACCACCCAGCGGGCCTCATCCAAGGCGGCCGAGCGCCTTAAAATGGCCGCCTAACGTGAGTTTGTTCGATCGCGCCCTGGCTATGAAGCGTTTTTGGCAACAAACCCACTATAAAAAAACAAGGCCCGCCAATTAATTGACGCAGTCTGCGTCTAGGAAAGTACGCCCCCTCACTGCACCTCAAGGTGTTTTTCCGCGGTTTTTTTGACACCATAGAAACCTCTATACCGCAAATTGACACTTCTTTTGTGATCACCGTGGCAAAACGCGTCGCTTGATGTTGATCAAAAACCGTCACAAGTTTTACGATGAGCCTTCAAAATCAGAACACGGAATTTACAACTATGACTAATAATGTTCAACGAGGTTACTGTCCTCCTTCAAATCCTAATACGATTTCCTCACCTAGCTGGGGCCAAAGTTCAAGACCGCAGTATAGCTTTAACCCTTTTGGTTACGGACTCGCCGCCGCAGGTGCGGTTTCGCAATGGGCACTAGGCTCGGTTATTAGTCACTTTAAGCCGAAGCCGATAGCTGTTGCCTGGAAACCTCAGCCACAACCACAACCAAGCTATGGGGCATGGCCTGCTCCAAGCAAGCCTGTTGTTTGGAAGCCACAGCCAGCCGCTGTAATCTGCCCACCACCCGCGCCAATTAAACCTGTTGTTGAGAAGCCGTTAATCACGACGATCAGCCAAAACAACGGTTGGATCAAGGGCAGCAACAAAGACGACAAAGTTACCGTCCATGGAAACGGCAATAAGATTGACTTGCTCGCGGGCAACGATACGGTGCATCTCACTAATAAAGCCGACAACAACATCATCAGTGCGCATGATGGCAAAGACAAACTCATTTTAGACGGCCGTCCACAAGACTATTCCGTCAAGAAAACCGATCGTTGGGAATACACAGTCACCAACAATAAGACTGGCAACACCAATGTCGTTTCAGGATTTAATAAGTTTTGCTTCAGCGATTCGAACAAAGAGTTCAACAAAAAGCAATTCGAGAAGCTAGACGGAAAAAACAAGCCGCCTAAGCCAGACGAAGGCAATAAGCCGCCTAAGCCAGACGAAGGCAATAAGCCACCTAAGGGAGAAGGTAATAAGCCGCCTAAGGGAGAAGGTAATAAGCCACCTAAGGGAGAAGGCAATAAGCCGCCGCAAAATGCTGGCAACCAGCCTCCAACTGGCGATTACAAAGCCTATGCAGACGATATCCGCGGCGGTGTGTCGAATCTTCGTCGCGACGCCGAGGCCAGAGAGCGTCTGCTTAACTTTCTAAGCTTCTAGTTGATGCCTCAAAGAGGATTGCAATCAGCGATCCTCTTTATATTTATTTTTCATGTAATCGCGGCGCACATCGGCCCGCTGATTTGCTTTACTATTTGACCAGCAAATTACCGCGACCATCAATGCCCAAGCCTATATTGGCTCTATTATTTTCGCCCCATTAGATACCCCAATTTGATCCATTTAACTGCAACCAGGCATCGCCCTGTAATTCTGTCGCTTATCTTAGAATTCAAATTCTCCAAGGCGTGCGTTTCCCTACAGCCTTAACCCCACATCCATGCGTGGCAACTGCGTTTGGCCGTCAATCGGATTGTCACAGCGCTGCGCAATAATACAGAGCATTACAACGCACGCGCAATGAGAACTGCCCTACTCCAATCGTCCATTCTCTCCGATATTCGCACGACACTATATAGCTGAGCAGGCTAGATAAAGAGCAACGCTTCTACGCCAAGTGGATCCATCTAGACATTATGTAGTGACCTGTCCGCTCTCGACAACGTGGGTTATCTTCAGGGCTTACACCACCAAAACAGCGCCAAAATTGAGAGGGACAAGTCATGAAACATGTTTATCAAGCATATTGGGCTAGATGTTGACAAAGATACTATTGCCGCGTCCATCGCCGATTAAGGCGCAAAAAGGCGCGCTATCTGTCCAACATCGCCAACACCCGAGCGGCAATTACCACGCTGATTAACACGCTCGGAGCTGACGACGAACTCCTACATTTTTGCTACGAGGCGGGCCCTTGCAACTACGGTATCTATCGGCAAATAGTCGCCACCGGACACGATTGCGCGGTCATCACACCGACGTTAATCCTCAAGCGTGTCAGCGATAAAATCAAGACTGATCGCGGTCGCAGGAATGTGAAAAAAGACCATTTAACCCTCGTCATACTCTTTACTGAGCATCGCCGGCCCCGCATTGCCGCGCAGGTTGCGCGAGTTGAGTGTTGGCTTATTGACCGATATCTTACTTTCACGCCAAAGTATCAAAAAGCCAGACAACATAATCAATGCGCCACCAATTAGCACCCAGCGATCGGGGGTATCGGCAAAAAACAGCATCCCCAAAGCAATCGCCCATAGCATCTGACTGTATTGCACCGGCGCGATAAATTGTGCCGGTGCATTACGAAAACCATAGAGCACTAGCGTTTGCCCACCGAGCCCCAGTGCGCCGATGGCGGCCATAAGCGCTAAATCACCAATCTCGAGTGCTTGAAAACCCTTCAGCATCAATACGCCATTGACCACCAATCCACACAGCATCGGCCATAAAGTGGCTGCCGCCATATGTTCCTTTCCGCCCAATTTTCGCGATAGCACACTGCTAATGGCAATCGCAAAGGCCGCGAGAATACCGCATACATGTCCCCAGCCAAGCGTAGTGCCCCCAGGGCGCAGAACGATCAGCACCCCGACCAAGCCCAACGCAATCGCCAACCAGCGATACAGCGCAATTCGCTCACCGAGAAACAAGGTCGCCATAATCGAAATCAACACCGGCGACATAAAAATCATCGCATAGACTTCAGTCATTGAAAGCAAGGAAAACGCGGTAAACGCTAGTATTCCGGTTAAGCTCATTAATAACGATCGGGCGAGCACAAGTTTCGGATATTTGGGTCGAAGTTGCACGGGTCGGCCGCTCATACTCAAGGCCAAGCTAAAAGGCACATAGCTAAATAAAATCGCAAAAAAAAGGATCTCAAATACCGAGAATGCAGACAGCGTTTTGATCAACGCATCTTGGACTGAAAACAATAAAAACCCAGCAAAACTACTAAGTATCCCTTTACGCACTTTCGAATCTAACATCCTAATTTTCCTCGTGTAATTTCAACAACAACCTCACTTATTAGCGCCTTAAAAACGATGCGCTGCGGAGGCCTCGAGCTCGGCCAACTACGCCACTACTTTTCGTTATATAAACGTGGCCGCCTATGAGCTTGGGCTAGAACCGTAGCCAGAGCGTGTGATTTTGAGTCCGAATTTTTATCAATTTGCAACGCATAGTGGTTCTTATGGGTGAAAATTGGCAGAAATTTGGGCCAAAAGACCGCGCTCGCAGTCGGTTTTTAGTTCTGGCCCAGCCGCCTAAGTATTAAATAAGAGCCCAACTTGTTTAAAATCGAATCGCTCTTGATTGTCGTCATTTAATCGACCAAACGCCGTTAAGCACCGTTAATTTTAGATCGCTTTTTTGCGAAAAAATATTTTTAAGCAACAAACTGTGTTTGCAAAACCGTAGGAGCTTGGGCTAGGACTAGAGCCGTAGCGAGAGCGTGTGATTTTGAGTCCGAATTTTTATCAATTTGCGACGCATAGTGGTTCTATTTAACAAAAATCAGCAGGTGAATCTGGCCAAATATGGAGGTTCGCCGCGGTGGTTAGTTTTTAAACGGGCTGTTGAGTGATTCTATACTTCGAATCGAACAACGGTGGCAATAAATTCGGAACAAGAGGGTAAAATCACGTCATGTTGTTCAAAGCAACTGCAACACCAATCGGCAGCTGTTGTCGATTGTGCCATAACTAAAAACCTGTACAGATGACGAGGCTGGGAAAATTAAAACTATCGCGGCGGAATTCAGCAAAGATAGTGAGTGCTGTTGCCGCAAAAACCACATTACACACCGCGAGCCGGTTGAACCCAAAGGCCAATCGCGCGCAGCGCTGTTAAAGATTCACATCTGTTGTTGATCCATCCAGCAAAATACCCAATCGCTGCACGCAGAAGATTAGCAACCCCTGAAAAACAAAAAGCCCTTGAAATTCAAGGGCTTTTGCTAACACTTTGGCGGAGAGACAGGGATTCGAACCCTGGGAGGGGATAAACCCTCGCTGGTTTTCAAGACCAGTGCATTCGACCACTCTGCCATCTCTCCAAGCGACTTAATATACGATATTTTTAACCGTTTGCCAAAGTTTTTGCGCGCCGATTGTGTGATCGTCCATTGTTGCACTTAAAACTTATGCGCAAATACGGTAAATATCCGCGATATCACTGCCAAAGCCCTTGCATTTAGACACAATCGACGCCATGCTTAATTTGCTAAAACACACGATGGATGAGGACTAATGGAACATATCAATCAATCGATGCAAACCGCGATGGCGGAAAGCACGAGCAAACTAATTCGCAACACCTACACACTACTTTCGATGACTTTGTTTTTCAGCGCGTTAATGGCTGTTGTGTCGATGCAAATCAACCCACCACCGATGGTGTCGATGGTCTGTTCAATTGGCGCTATCGGCCTGCTTTGGTTCGTGTTACCTCGAACCGCCAACAGCACATCAGGCATCTTTGTCACCTTTGCCTTCACCGGCATGCTCGGCTTTGGCCTAGGCCCTATGCTCAATGCTTATTTGGCACTACCTAATGGTAGCGAAGTTATCGCTACCGCCATGGGCGGAACCGGGCTCATTTTCCTTGGTATCTCCGCCTACGCATTGACCAGCAAGCGTGATTTCAGCTTTATGGGTGGATTTCTCGCCATGGGCGTCTTGGTGTTGTTACTCGCAGCTATTGCAGGCATCTTCTTGCAAATGCCCGCGCTACAAATCGGCATCTCCGCTGGGTTTATTTTGATCTTCTCTGGTTTTATCCTTTATGACACAAGCCGCATGGTCAAAGGTCATGAAACCAACTACATCATCATGACCGCCAGCTTGTACTTGAGCATTTACAATATCTTTGTCAGCTTGTTACAGATATTGGGAATTGCTGGCGGCGATGACTAAGTTCCAAAACAACACGGTTGTACGGCCATCTAGCCGTCTCAACCCAATTATTTAAACCAAGTTATGGGCCTAGCAAATAGGCCCATAATTTTATCCGGAGTACAACAATGAACACCATGAGTATCATCCAAGCTATTCTTTTACTTGGTATGGTTGTGTTAATTTGGCCGCGTGCAATGAGCATGGTCAAAAACAGTCCCAAAGCAGAACAAGGCGATTGGCGTTCCGCCGCACTGGTGCTTTGTTCGGTCTTCTTTTTTGTAATCTTGCTGATCCAAATGGTGCGTAGTTAGATCATCGCTCGGTGCTACGGCAAAAAGCGGCACCGTTACGGTGCACCCACGGTCCAGTGATTAAACCTAACGATCAATCAGACCACAGAAAAACGATTAAAAACGCATAACGTATTAGGTTCGAGCAACGAATCGGCAATTTGCGCTTCGCCAGAACCCTCCTCCGCCCACTAACAGCCCGTTCAAAAACTACCCACCGCTGCAAACACTCCGAATTTGGCCAGATTTACCGCTGATTGTTGTTAAATAGAACCACTATTCGCATAGATCGCAGCGATACGGGGTGCATGACCCGACCACGCAGCGAGATAATCGATTTAAACATCACCCACACCTACCATCTGACGACTCGGTGTGTGCGGCGTGCATTTTTGTGTGGCGATGATTCGTATTCCGGCGTCAATTACGATCACCGCCGCGAATGGATCTTCGAGCAACTGGCTTTGCAGAGTAAGGTCTACGCGATCGATGTGATGGCCTATTCGATTATGAGCAATCACTACCATCTGGTGGTGCGAGTAAATCCCGAGCTTGTCGATTCATGGAGCGATCAAGAGGTGCTTGATCGCTGGCTAAGCATCTACCACGGCAGCGATCAGCTTCGGGCGCTTCAGGCAGGGCAACTGCTGCCCGAGGCTGCCGAAAAGCTTCGCGCCAAGATCATCCCTACTTTACGCAATCGCTTAAGCTCGATTTCGTGGTTTATGGCCAAGCTCAATCAGACCATCGCCCGGCTTGCCAACCTTGAAGACAAATGCACGGGGAGATTCTGGGAGTCGGGGGCATCTCGAACTACTCCCAATACGATTTTGCGGAGAATGTGAGCGTTCGCAGCTAGGAAAAATTCGAAGTACAATGGCCCACTAGCGTGCGCATTAGTTTTCGATATTTTTGACAACGCTGAGAACGCTCACAGCTCCGCCCTTCGGGGCTTTGTGGAATCCACCACGACGGCGTTAACGAGTTTGCGAAGCTCCGGAGATTGGCTTCACTCGTCGCCTTGTCGTAACGGATTCCACTTTGCCAAAATTGCATCGGGAGCAGTTCGAGACGCCCTATCAAAAGCCAGGCTTTGCTCGATGATGCCGCAGTGATCGCTTGCATGGCCTACGCCGACCTGAACCCCATACGCGCCGAAATCACCGAAACGTTAGACAAAAGCCATTACACCTCGGTGCAGCAGCGGCTATTGGTGCTTGATCCGAACTTTAAGATCGACACACCAAACAACCCATTAGATTTAAAACTGGTGGACTTGGATAACGACCCACACCCCAACGCACTACCGATGACTACCGCCATGTATGTCGAGCTGGTCGAATGGACGGGACGGATCCACTGTAGCGATAAGCGTGGCTACATTCCGCAAAACCTACCGAGTATCTTTGAGACCCTACGTATCGATCCCAATCGCT
>JARUHE010149971.1:0-14184 GCA_031471125.1 Archaeomysis grebnitzkii | reverse complement strand
CATTGTTATAAGATTGAGGAGTTTTACAATATGTTGCCATATATAAAAACAATTTATAAAAAATAATTTTAGCATTGCAATAAAATTGTTTAGTTAAAATCTAGCATATTTTTTGTAAAAAAAATACCAAAGTGAAACATTAAAAAATGTTTTACACAAAACTGAAATATCGTCATTACTTAATGTATAATAATATGAAAAGAATTTGTAATTTAGAAAATTAAATACATCGGTAAATTTTGATCGTTTCTTACATACAAAGTTCTAAAAAACGTTACAATGCTGCATAAAATTTCCCACTACCTAATAATGTGCAATTTTTTATCGTAAATGACAACAAATTTATCATTTGCTTAAGCATTTCTGAATAAAAATTGCATACTACGTAAAAGAGATTTGAATAGTTTAGGTAAAAAGATATTTTCATATACTTAAATATTTATAAGCTATATCAAGCCAACCAACTGTGTTTTCGTAACAATGTTTATGTTAATATTAGGAATTTGTTTTGTTTCTCATCTGTGAGAAATTCAGTTATTAACACAAATGTATTAATGTTCACCAATTAACACTTTATTACAACAGGAAACTGATTCCATCCTGTTATACAACAACAAATATAATGGAAGCATTCACGTTTGTTTATTTTCATTCTCCTTTCTATGTTATTTTGATTATTTTTATGTAACTTTACAAATTTTGATGTTCACCTCATGATTATACAAATGTTGATGATGACCCCATGGTTATACAAATGTTTATGATCACCTCATGGTTATACAAATGTTGATGATCACCTCATGGTTATATGAATGTTGATGATCACCTCATGGTTATATAAATGTTTATGATCACCTCATGGTTATATAAATGTTTATGATCACCTCATGGTTATACAAATGTTTATGATCACCTCATGGTTATACAAATGTTTATGATCATCTCATGGTTATACAAATGTTTATGATCACCTCATGGTTATACAAATGTTTATGATCACCTCATGGTTATACAAATTTTTATGATCACCTCATGGTTATACAAATGTTGATGATCACCTCATGGTTATACAAATGTTTATTATCACCACATGGTTATACAAAGGTTGATGATCACCTCATGGTTATACAAATGTTGATGATAACCTCATGGTTATACAAATGTTGATGATCACTTCATGGTTATACAAATGTTTATGATCACCTCTTGCTTATACAAATGTTTATGATCACCACATGGTTATACAAATGTGTATGATCACCTCATGGTTATACAAATGTTTATGATCACCTCTGATTCCTGTTACAGAGATCAAAATTTATTACAAAAGAACAAATCAGCTTGGAATTATCTCCGTCGTGTTAGCCCTCTGTGATAGTCCACCCTCTCTACCCATGCCAAGGGTATGAAAGTCTCCTCAATGTTGTTAAGAATGTGGTTATTATATACATTTTTATTTTTGCCTTAAAGCTCCTTCTAGATTACTTTCATTAATGATGGTTTTCACCGAGATAACGCTTAGCCTCAGTAACTCTCCACCCTCAGCCTCGAGGGTCCCTGCGAGCAGCTGCCATTGTGTGTGCCCTTCCTGCATGACTCAAGCCCTCACAGTGTCAATGGATTCTCTGCAACCAGAACATGCAAGGTGTCCCACGGGGGAGTCTTCAGAAAAGATCTATCTCGGCAGATAGAACCCACATCACTGTAGCCGCATTCGAGAACCTGCTCAGATGCCCAAGCAGTTTCAGTTGGCACCGTCGAATCATACAGGTCATTGTATCGTTAGGAATGACATCACTCTAAGGGTACCTCTAATTCTTCAAAGAGCCTGTCTACTAAAAGAGTTCAGATAAGGAACCCTCAAAGCCCACGATCGTCCAAGTGTCATTATCAATATACAGAACGGAATAACGAGAGCATTAAAACCGAATCTTAGTCCTTCTGCATAAAATTGACACCTCTGACCGGCCAAAGATGATCGACAGTGATCGAGTGAAAGCGATAGCTGAACAAGATTGCCGTTTGACAACCAAACATAATCGCAGACATTCTCAAGATTTCCAAATCTAGTGTGGAAAATGATTTGCATAAACTCGGTTGTTTCTAAACTTGATGTTTGGGTTGCCCATAAACTGACAGAGGCAAATCTCGTGCAAAGGGTTTTCATTTGCGGTTCGTTGCTGAAACGGGAAAGTAATGAGCCACTTTTGAAACTAATTGTTACTGGAGATTAAAAGTGGATTTTTTAGAGTAATGTGACAGGATCCATCACAAAGAACACCCAAAGCAGGCCTCCATCTTGTAAACATACTTCACTAATAAAGAGCTTAAATTATTCGAACAGGGGATTAAGAATTTACCTAACAAATGGCGAATGGTGGTAGATACACATGGTAACTATTCTATTGAATAAATACATTTTTCTAAATACTCTTCGGTTTTAAAACTAGTAATCCACGAACCGGACGGTTCAAATGTCTCGCGATGATTCATTCAGTAACTTTAAAAAAAATTATCTAAAAATATCAAATCAAAAATGGTGTTACAAAGTGAGAAAACATCATTTTAGAAAAAAATCACCTTAGATACTTTTAATGTGTACTTCATTTCCAATCCATTGATGCATAAATAAAAACAAAATATGAAAAAAAAAATTTTGTTGAAAATTTTTTCAAAGTCCAAAAATATCAAATCAAAAATGGTGTTACAAAGTGAGAAAACATCATTTTATCAAAAATTCACCTTAGAGACTATTTATGTGTACTTCATTTCCAATCCATTGATGCATAAATAAAAACAAACATGAAAAAAAAAATTGTTAAAAATATTTTTTAAGTTAATTTGATGAAAAAATGTAGATAAAAAGTGATAAAATCAAATAAAAATACCTAGCAATATGTTAAAACCAATAACCAAGCCTGTATGAAAGGAAATAATAGCATAGATGATATATAAGCATTTAAGTCATTGTTTAACGCCATGCTTCGCTAGACATGCTCGACAAAAACTTTCAACTTATACTCAAAATTTTTTAGTGGTAAATAAAAAAATATGGTTTTCCGGCTATACTCTGTAAATGTTAAATCTTGTAATAAAAAAATGCTTTTGACAAAATTAGCTGGAAGGTTAAGACAATCAACTTTTGTTTATGAAAGTTCTCAAACTATCAAGATAAACCTGTTTAATGTCAATTGATTTTCAGGTGCAGACGACAACGGAAAAAAACACCTGAGCTAACTTCCCACCAAACGATCAAAGAAAACGAAAAGCTCATACACACTCACATAGTCTCAAACCACACCAATAACAGACAACCCAATAAGGTATTAAACAGAACAGCACCAATAAGGTATTAAACAGAACAGCACCAGACATAAACAACACCGAACTAACTCTGGCACAACTACGAACAAACAAATCCCCACACCTACTCTAATACTTACATAAAATAGCCCCAGATACACACCCATCTCTCAATTGCCCTTTGTGCCAACAACATACACACAATACATTGCACCTGTTCGCATTCCCGCATGTGTGGACGGACATGGCCCCGGAGGCCCTCTGGTCGGACCAGATTGGAGCGGCGGGGCTCCTGGCCCGATGGTCGGACCTGCTGATGTGGGCTGGATCCACCGGCGTGAGGGCTCCACCCTCTATGTCGAGGGGTCAACAACAACGGAAAAAAATCTATATGCAAACCAGACACGTTTTTGCAAGATTTCAACTATTGACTATAATTTTAAACACAATAGATATGAATATTCTTTGGGTAATAAAAATATACTTTTAAATAAATATTACCATTTATTTATATACACAATTAAAAATAAATACAATACAAAATAAAATCTATAATTGAATCAATTTAAATAATTTGAGTTTTAATTAATAATAAATTGTAAAAATGTTGATCAATTTGAAAATTTTAACATTAAATGCATTCAACCTGACAAATTCATCAATTTAACAGTATAACTAAAGTACCAACAACCCCATCTCCTGCTACATTCAACTAACATGTCTGTTTATATGGCCATATGAACAATGAAGTTTTAACAATTACATTGAAAACATTATTTACATTTGAACAGTTTGTAAATGTGGAAACCACAATTTAACTTGCAGCAGCCACTTCCTTCATTCTGTTCAGAGCCGATCCAGCTCTGAACCAAGTGATTTGTTGTTCGTTGCAAGATTGATTCAAAGTTATTGTTTCGGTACTGCCATCCGCATGTTTCAACCGACATTCAACAGGCTGGAAGAACATATTCATTTTAAATTTTTTAAATTCTAATGGATACATGATAGCATTACTTAATTATCAAATTGCATAGACTGAACATAACTAATAAAATAATTATGAGACGTTCTTTAAATAAAAGTCAAGACGGTTTCAATTAACTATTCCAAGCTTTTTACAAAATTTAGTTCAGGGAAAGAATTCATATCAATATATTATATTTAAAGAAAATTCAAATAATTAATAATCTGGATTTAATAAAGAGTTATAATTACCTTTCCTGGAGTCAAATCCTTCAAACCTAAAAGAGAGACTTTAGTTTCGGAGGAGATTTTGTCATAATCGGCAGGGTCAGCAAAAGTGAGAGGCAACATTCCTTGTTTTTTGAGATTGGTTTCGTGAATTCTGGCAAATGATTTGACAATGATGGCTCTGCCACCCAAGTGCCTTGGTTCCAAAGCAGCGTGTTCTCTGGAACTTCCTTCACCTGAAAAGATTATGATGTTGTGATGATGAACTTTCAATTATAAAGCTAGTAAGCTAGAAGTTTTTTTTATAATATTGAGAAAATTAACCGTTCAAGTGAAACCTACACACAAGATATATATATATATATATATTTTTAAAGTATTTTAACTATAAAAGTAATTTTAATATGTAAAGAGGCAACAAACTCACCGTAATTGTCATCACCAATGACGCACCACTGCACACCACTCGCCTTGTAGTCTCTAGCAGTTGCAGGAACGGCGCCCCAGACACCAGTATGCTTGTTCTGCACATTGTTCATCTCACCGTTCTCGGCATTCATGGCTGTCAGGAACATGTTGTTGGAAATATTGTCGAGATGACCGCGGAAACGAAGCCAAGGACCAGCAGCCGAGATGTGGTCCGTGGTGCACTTTCCTTTCACCTGAATGAAGACATTTCATGGTTAGGGAAATTAGTATTTAAAGACATTTCATGGTTAGGGAAATTAGTATTTTAAAATATTCTGTTCTTTAATTTCAACTTTTAATCCTGAATGTAAACAAATCATTCTCAACTTTACCTTGATCAAGATGGTCATGTCTTCAAGGTCTTTACCATCCCACTTAGCAAATGGAGTAAGGAGTTGGAGTCTCTGCGATTCTGGGGATACGTCAACGTTCACACTGGAACCGTCACCTGGAGGGGTCTGAAATTATTCAAAAAGTATTACAAAAAATAATAATTATAGTTATGAAAATTATGTCCTGAAATGTACGAAAAAAAATTTCAAATCTATTTTCAACTTACCTGATAGGTATCCTCGCCTGGGTCGAAACCTGTGGCTGGAAGTTCATCAGCATATGGGCTCTTGAGGAAGAATTCTTTACCATCTGCACCAACTAATGCATCAGTTCTTGGGTCAAAATCTAATCTTCCGGCCATTGCAAGAACGGTTGTCAACTCTGGTGATGTTACGAAACAGTGAGTGTTGGGATTGGCATCATTACGTCCAGTGAAGTTACGGTTGTAAGAAGTGACAATGGTGTTTTTTTCAAGTTTCTCTGTATCTTTACGATCCCACTGACCAATGCAGGGGCCACATGCATTAGCCAACACAGTTCCACCAAACTCACGCAATGTTCCAGCCTGATGAACAAAAAAATTATTTTGATTAACCAGACAATAAACTGGGCAAGATCATTCTTGTACTTGGTATGGTAGTAGACGAAAATGCAACTGTGGCAGAGTAGCTGCAAATAAGATCCAGACTGGAAGGAAGCCTTCAAAGGGAGAACAATACCATAACAATGCAGTTCAGGATCAAAAGGAAGAGAAAACCTTCAAGTGATGGCATCATTACCACATTGAAATACAACCCTTTCATAAAATATCTTTAAAATTACTATAGCCAGTAGTGCACAATCCGGATGATTAATGTACCGCCAGATATTAGTGCGTAAATCAAACCCTAATATAACAAGCACAAGTAAATGCATTAAAGCCATGTCTGTATATTAAAAAAGTTTCTAAAATTTTGTAATTGATGAATGCAATTCTATATTTTATACTTTTTTCAAATGTAAGAATGGAAGATACTAGAAGATTATATTAATACTTTTTTCAAATAAAATTTTAAACTTTAAAATACAAATCTTGGTTAACCATGAACTTGTTAAAAAATTTGCGAAGTCTAAAAACTCCTAAAATGTTTATTATTCAAAGTATTGATTTTACAAAAAATTATTTAAACCCTTCTGTTCTTTCATTTATTTTAAATAACCTTTCGAATAAAAATCTCGGTTAACCATGAAATTTATGTTTCAATAAGTAAATACTATTTTACAAACAAAATAACATCTTTATTAACACCAGTGTATGATGTTATATTCTTCATTTCTATGCTAACTTTTCTGTAAAATTATTTATTTTGAAAAATATGTCAAAACTTAGTTCACACATCATCTACTGCCCCAACAACAGCAACAATCAGATGTCATTTATATAAGCTGGTCTTTCAGACAGCTTAATAACAAATTGTAATAAAAACAATTACGAGGAAATTCGTAAATGAATTAAGACTGTGGCCGAGTAAAAGTTATCAAAACAATAAAAGTATTTTTCATAATTCTACGAAGTTGTGTCTAAACAAGATTTGAAAACCTATTATTTCAATAAATTCAGGTTTTAAAGAAAATTTTATTTAAGATTGATCACATTCATAATTTATATATCTTTCATTTATGTTCAATATTATAAGTATTGTTGTAAAATAAAAATAAAATGTGTTTTTTTTCCAAAAGTAGAGTAAACAAATCCACAAATCCCTAACAATCAGAGTGACTCAAAGATCGGTGCCTTACGTCTCTGCTAATAATTCTATCAATGAGAGTAGCCAGGGAAAAGCTTTAGAGCTATGTTTGCCACATAATCCATAGAAATTACTATTAGAGTGGGTTATGTAACACGCCTAAGGCTGAGAGTAGCACAACAAAATATTGTCTGCCAAAAACGTGTATTCAATTTTAAAAAATAATTTAATGAAACTATTTAAAAAAAAATTAATTTAATGAAATTATTTTTAAAAAAATAATTCAATTAAAGCCTACTCACAATTCCATCTCTCTCAATTGTGGCTCTAATCTGTTCAGATCCTGGAGTGATGAGGAAATAAGACTTTGACTTCAATCCCTTGTCAAGGGCTTGTTGCACCAGAGATGCACAACGACCCATGTCTTCGTAGGAGGAATTCGTGCACGAGCCAATCAAGCCAGCTTTCACTTCCAGAGGCCAGCTGTTGGTTCTAGCAGCTTCACCCACCTGATTAAAAAATGTTTTGTTGAATTTAATAAAACTTTGAATACCAAACATTGTATTTCAAAATATGTTTGTTCTGAAACCAAAATATACCTTAAACAAGTTTTTCTAACCAACAAATCCCACATTGCATTTTGGAAATCCAATTTATTGGTAGTTAATAGCTTCTTAATTGTAAATTTGTTTGAGAGTTTAATCAAAAAATACCTTGTCAATAGTATTAGCAAGATCAGGAGTGAAAGGTCCATTAATATGTGGCTCCAATTCGGACAAATTAATTTCAACTAGTTCATCGTATGGGGCACCTTCATCTGGAGTCAATAAATTGACATTCTCCTGTGCCAAACCAGCAATACCCTCCCTGTTAGTAGCCACAAGATAGTCTCTCATCCTACTATTGAATGGGAAAGTTGATGTTGTTGCACCTGAAATTAAAACCATTCCTCCATTAAATTTAAAATATAATCAAAAAACAGCTTCAAATGAAAACTTTAAATCAAGTAAACCATGAAGATATCTTATAAAGTGTATTGCCTACCAATTTCAGCTCCCATGTTGCAGATGGTTGCCATTCCAGTACACGAGATGGAGTCAACACCTGGTCCATGGTACTCAATGATGGCTCCAGTGCCTCCCTTCACAGTCAGGATGCCAGCAACCTTCAAGATGATGTCCTTTGGAGAAGTCCATCCACTCAGTTCTCCAGTCAGCTTCACACCAATGACCTGAAACAAAAGAGAATTAATTAGATAATTTATTATTTAGGCTAAATAATCCATGAAAAATTAAGCAATTCAATTTATATTTCAAATTAAAACTTGATATGCCTAAATTGTCAAGGGGTTTTAATCTCGAACGACTACCTCAAAATAAGATACATAAAATAACCAATAAAAAAAAATTCACAAAACAATTTGTAAATAAAAAGTTGTTTGTATTTAGCATCAATATACCAGTGTCCCGTGTGTAGTAATAAAAATAGTTTACTTAAATATGAAAAATATGAAACCTAATGTACACTTCAAAACTGTTCATTGCAGATATAAATGATAACTGTAGGTCGACCAACAAAAAACTTGAATATGGAAAAAATGAAAAATTACACAAAAAAACATCAAGAACCTTATATCTAAATAATTATAGATTGTTTTTAAAAAAAACCAGCTTGGTAACCTTTAATGTACAATGTATAACTGTTCTATAGGTCAATGAACAAAAAACATATTTTACTTGACTATTTTGGATACAACTACAACGCTGACAACACCTTAGTAAGGTTTCACTCCTGGCAGACTTGACAAAAAGCTAACATTGAGTTTAATGGGAGTTGTGGTCGATCATTTAAGTTAATCGTCAACGGCCTTGGCCACGTTGAAACAC
The DNA here is from genome assembly GCA_031471125.1 of Archaeomysis grebnitzkii. NCBI lineage: Eukaryota > Metazoa > Arthropoda > Malacostraca > Mysida > Mysidae > Archaeomysis > Archaeomysis grebnitzkii. Next base: position 5,276 of record JARUHE010149971.1, on the reverse strand, counting down.
CGCTTCCCGTATGATCAGCGAAGTTAAGCAACGTTGGGTCTGGTTAGTACTTGGATGGGTGACCGTCTGGGAACACCAGATGCTGTTGGCGACAGCACTCTTTGTCATTGTAGCTAATGTGATGTATAATATTCTATAATAAAAAAAATACACAACATGCACACTGCCATGGGAAATTCCCTCAACTGTTTGAACTATTTTTATGAATGAAGTTGATGCAATGTCATTTGATACGAAGTAGTTTATTAAAAGGTAATCAGATATTAATTAATCATTGATACATGATAAGCAATTAAGTCCAACTCATACATGACAGGAATTGGAAAAATCTATAAAATCTATAAAAATCTATAAAATCTATAAAAAATCTATAAAATCTATAAAAAATATATAAAATCTATAAGAATCTATAAAATGAACTTTACAACAATCGTCTATAATTATACTAAGAAGATTGTGTTTGAGTCCTCAGAAATTTTTATTGTTGAAAACAAAAGGAAAAATTCAAAATTTAAAATATCCAGATTGGTTTACCTACCACTGTACATCAACAGTGTTAGGTAGGTGACGATAGATTATTCACTTAGCTTCACCAGCGAACTAGTTACCGGTATAAAGCATTTGAAAACCTAACTAACTTAATTTGTATCACTGATGTTACATAAGATGGAGTATAAATTATACTTATGTAACACCGGTGTTACAAAAAACGGTTAAAGTGTTAAGATCAATATAAGTTTTTACTTTAGATCAAATCAATCTTTTGCATTGCACACACATGAACAAAATATTACATTGGCTGTTGGTTTATCTTACTAATTTACATTATATTACAATTTATTATATTATCTGGCTTTATCTAACATTATCCGACATTATCCGACATTATCCCACATTATCCGACATTATCCCACATTATCCAACATTTATCCGACATTATTTGACATTATCCGACTTTTATCCGACACTATCCGACATTATCCGACATTATCCGACTTTTATCCGACATTTATCCGACACTATCCGACATTATCCGACATTATCCGACATTATCCGACTTTTATCCGACATTTATCCGACATTATTTGACATTATCCGACTTTTATCCGACATTATACGAGATTATTTGACATTATCTGACATTACCTGATATTTCACATTGCATATCTTTGTTTTTTGAATTCAGTATTTTCATATTTTACTTTTTTTTATATTTATTATGTTCCTTCTAACCTTTTTGTTGTGTTCTCGTATACCCTATTCATAAATAACCATGACTTTGCGTTTTCTTATATAGTATTATAACCATGTTATGTTTACTGTATTTATGGTATCATAACCATGACATAGTCAGAAAAAACTTGGTTACGGTTTTATCAATCAATTCCCTTACCATATGTTTGTTAAAACATTCCCTTACCTTACCGTATTTCTTACCATATGTTTGTTAAGATATTCCCTTACCTTACCATATTTCTTACCATATGTTTGTTAAGACATTCCCTTACCTTACCATATTTCTTACCATATGTTTGTTAAGACATTCCCTTACCTTACCGTATGTTTTACCATATGTTTGTTAAGACATTACCTTACCTTACCGTATATCTTACTATATGTCTTACCATATGTCTTACCATATGTCTTACCGTATATCTTACCCTATATATTACCAAATACATGGTTAATAAATTTATTAACTAACTTTACATACAGTATTTGAGGGTGGGACTTGGTGTGAACATATTTAAAAAAATTTATAATTTTAAATGTAACTTTTTAAACTTTTTACAACATTTGAAATAGTATTTGATACAATAGAATAGTCATCTGCATAATAATAAAAATAACACTATTAAGCAATTATATTATTTATAACAATAATAATAATCATATTATTATTTATAATAATAATAACACTAATAAGCAATTATATTATTTATAACAATAACAATTATATTAATAATAATAATAATAATTATATTAATAACAATAATAATAACACTAATAAACAATTATATTATTTATAACAATAAAAATATTTATATTAATAATAATAATAACACTAATAAGTAATTATATTATTTATAATAATACTAATTATTACAATAATAATAATAATAAGAATAACACTAATAAGCAATTACATTGTTTATAATAATAATAATTATTATATTAATAATAATAATACTAACAACGAAAACAACATAATAATGTTAGATTAACATGAACATAATTGTAATAATAATAGAAACAACATAATTATGTAGGATTAACATGAACATAATTGTAATAATAATAAAAACAACATAATTATGTAGGATTAACATGCACATAATTGTAATAATAACAATAACAATAAAAACAACATAATAATTTAGGATTAACATGCATGAAAACAATTATAGTCAAAAACAGACAACCTGTTTGCACTTTCATAAAATATTAAATAGCAAAAAATAAATAATTTAAGATATAAATACAGACAAAATAAATAATGGAAGGTATAAAAACAGAAACAAAATGAAGTATTAAATGGATAATAATAAACGGATTTAAGAAATATAGAACAAAATAAAAAAGAATAATAAATAACTCTATGCAGGAAAATAGACAGATCGATTTATTAACGGTTATTTTTATTTATTTTGTTTGTATTTGTTTATTTCATATGTATTTATTTGTTTATTTTTTTTATTTATTTGTTTGTTTTATTTGTATTTCTTTATTTATTTTATTTTTATTTATTTGTTTGTTTTATTTGTATTTATTTGTTTGTTTTATTTGTATTTCTTTATTTATTTTATTTGTATTTATTTGTTTGTTTTGTTTGTATTTATTTATTTATTTTATTTGTACTTATTTATTTGTTTCTTGAACATACGAACATATTCTTCACAATCACTGATCTATATTGTTTGGATTGGAAATGCTGTTTTTTTGTTTAGACCATTTTCATAATCTTTTTAATTGTACTTTTCGATTTGTTGAAATTGAAAAACTTGCCTAAACTGGTGTTAATAGGTTTCAATGAACTTAAATACGGTTAACACATTAACCGTTTCTTGTTACACCGGTGATACATTAATCTAATGCCTTATCCCATCTTATGTAACACCAGTGATACAAATTAAGTTAACTATTTACCTGCATAAAGTAATTAAAAACATTCGTATCACTGTTGCTACATACGATGAAATAGGCCATCATATTAATGTATCACAAATGTTACAAGAAACGCTTAATTAAGGTGTTAAAACATTGTTCAAAATTGATGACTGACTGACAGTAGTTTGTGAGTTAGGTCTAGGCCTGTGTTAGACTGGCTTTATAGTATATTTACCAAGATTTATAAAGTCGCGTTTTCGACTAAGCTTTTTTTGATTTAAAATTTTTTTTTCATTGAAATAACATTACAAATAAACAAACAAACAAACAAACAAACAAATAAACAAACAAATAATTGACACAATTTTAAACGATTTTAATTGAAACAACTTTTCTTGATTCGATAAAACTCGGATAAAATTGTGTCAATGTGATTTAAATCAAGAAATAAAGTTGGTTAAGAACATGATTTGAATTTGCTGGTTGCGGTTGAATGTTTAAGTCAACCCTTTAACGCCTGTAGGGACAAGACATTGACAATTGTAGGGTTATTTTCAATGCAAACTTCATTGTATTGTACACCGTAGGGTAATAATAATTCAGGCCTTAATGGGTTAATAATATTGTCACACAAAACCATTTATACGAAATTAAAAGTTACATTTTCACCTATACAGTAAAACTCCTGGAACGTAGACCGTAATGTTTTTACGTTCTAAGAAGAATCGCCGTTTCAGGCATACCGATTTAACACCGTTACCCCTGCCTTTGTGTCACGTTTTCTTTGTATACATAGAAACTTTGTGGACGTTTTAGGTGTTCTCCGTTTTATGATAATACGTTTTAGGAACTGTAGTAAATACATTGAAGAAGGAAGCGCCTCTGCTGATGTTCTCCTACATTATTTATGAGTATCATTGGATTTTCCAATCCACATATATGGATCGACAATAACACAAGTGAGGTAAGCTATACTCAAGCAACATTGAGCTTACCTCACTTGTGCTATTGTCGATCCATATATAGATTAACAATAACACAAGTGAGGTAACTCAGGTTCAAACAACATAGAGCTTACCTCACTTGTGCTATTGTCGATCCATATATAGATTAACAATAGCACAAGTGAGGTAACTCACATTCAAACAACATAGAACTTACCTCACTTGTGCTATTGAAGATCCATATTGATATTATTAATAGCACAAGTGAGGTAACTCAGGTTCAAACAACATAGAACTTACCTCACTTGTGCTATTGTCGGTCCATATATAGACCAGTGGTCAAAAAGTTTTGCTTTCAATGATAATTTAAATTTATTCTATAGTCGTTAGAACAATAAATACCGAAACAAACTTACATTAAATTTTTTTAGACATATATTTATATAATAATATAATAATATAATAATATAATAATATAATAATATAATAATATGATAATAGAATGATATAATAATATAATATAATATTATTATATTAATATAATATAATAAGATAATATAATAATATAATAAGATAATATAATGATATAATAATATAATATAAAAATATTATAATAATATAATATAATAAGATAACAATTATATAATATAATAACATAATAGAATAATAATATAACAATAATAATGAGGAAAATATTATCACAGCTTCTCCGCAAAATACAAGAGCAGCACTGTTGTTGAAAACTGTTCAGCCATTTTGAAAAAACAAGTCTTGTTTTTTTTTTAAAAAACTAACTTTGCTAATCACTTGTACTTTATCTTACTTAATTTTGTTTAATATTTTTTAAAAAACTGAAAAAAGTGGGTCACCCCCCCAAGACATTCTTTGTTTTTATTATTTTTAATGAATTAAAAAACATTTTTTTATTGTGCTTACGAAACTTTAATTATTATTACATTATTTTGATTAATTTTCGAGAATGTTTTTATTTTTAAAATTAAAAATAAAACGAACAGAGACATTTGTATTATTTACACAATATGTTGGATTTTCAACAACAATAAACAATGGAATTTTATTAATAGAATACACCCACATGTATATGTGCCTTTAATTTAATTTTATTGTCAATGATACACATATATACATCTCATAAAACAGTGTATAAATATATATATATATATATATATATATATATATATATATTTATATATATATATATAT
>JARUHE010149860.1:0-14185 GCA_031471125.1 Archaeomysis grebnitzkii | reverse complement strand
CCTCCGTAACCATTTCTATAAATATTTATATGTTTATATCCTGATATGTCAAAACCGAAATCAATATCTGCAGTGAGCCATGTTTCATAAAGAACAAGAACAGTGAATTCAAACATTAGAACTAATAACAATGATAAAAATGAGTTAAAGTTTTTACGACAACTTCTTACATTAAAGCCTAATAAAGAAAATGAGTTTTGTTTATAGTTATTAATGTTATCTTTAAATATGTTTGGCAAAAAATCAACACAATTAATATTTGGTAAGCTTTCGTCAATATTGAGCTCTGGTAAAACCGGAATAGACATTTTATATATATTCAAGTAAGAAAAAAGTTATTCGTTAATGTGTTTAAACACTGATTATTTATGGAATCTAAAAAATATTAGATATTAGAATGATTAACAAATTTATTGATTGCAGTTTCCGGCAGACGTAGCAGCAAAATTTTCGAATTTAGTTAGATCAGATTGGCGTGTGATTTTGAAGTATGTTGCTTGATCTTTTCTTCGATAGAAGATATCTCCGTACCGTGTGTACAAAATTAGTTCATTAGTTGGAGAATTATATTTCTTCTTTATTTTTCTTGCTTGATAAAACAAATTACTACGATAGCTTGTCAAATATTCTGATATATAAATATTAGGTACCTTATTACGTTTATACTCAGAAATTATTTTCTTCTTTATATTATCAGACGAACAGGTGACTTTGATAGATTTTTTATCTTTACCAATGAAGTTGATCGTAGATATATCGTCCGATGTGATGCAAGAAACTTTGTGGTTTACAATATTAACAACCTGTGACTTTAAATTACCTGTATCAGCATTGTTTAATTGGTTCAATATTTCATCACCTGCAATTATTAACGTATTCGAGTAAGAATGTTGTTCGATGGAGTCAATTTTCAAACTCAATGCTTCATCAATTTTTGTCCCTTGATTGATAACGTTTCTTTCTCTTCTGTTCGTGGTATCGTTATTTTCAACTGTTGTCCCTTGATTGTTAAAGTTTCCTTCTCTTCTGTCGGTAGTATCGTTATTGTCAGGAATGATTACTTCTCCATTACCTCGTTTACCATTTATTTTATTTTCTAGAGTTTCATATTTAGAGGTTAACGAAGCAAATGCATCTAAGAGTTGCTTGTTGAAGTCGTTTGATTTTGTTAAATAAGCTAGTAACACACCTGGATGAAGGTCATTTATATTAGTAAAGGATTTAAGATTTTCATCCACGGTTTGTGGAATTACCAAATTAGCAGCCGTATCACCATTATAATTTTCATTACCATTGTTATTATTACCATGATAATACACCTATTTAGCTTTGACAACATAATCAATGTCAACATCATTATTATAGTCAATATCTTCATCATCAAAATCAATAAAATCATCATCATCAAAACTTTACAAATGTTCAAAATCAAAATTGAAAAAAAATAAAATCATAGTCAAAATGATTATCATTTACAAAAATAAAATCTGATCAAAACGAAAAAAAAAATCATAGACAAAATGACCATCATCTTCAAAATCAAAATCAAAATCAAAATAAAAAATCATCATCATTTTAAGAATCAAAATCATAGTCAAAATGATCATAATCTATAAAATCACAAATCAAAAATCAAAATCATAATCAAAATTATCATCATCTTCAATTCAGAATTAAAATCAAAAATTAAAAAATAAACAAAAATCAAAATCATAGTCAAAACGATCATTATCTTCAAAATCAAAATCATAGTCTTCAAAACCAAAATCAAAATCAAAAACCAAAATCAAAAATAAAAACCAAAATTAAAAAATCAAAATCAAAAACAAAATCAAACAGCAAAATCAAAATTAAAAATCAAAATAAAAAACAAAGTTAAAACCAAAAATATAAATTATTATCAAAATTAGAACCATAAACATAAAATTAAAATCATCATAAAAATCTGGATCAAATCACCATCAACATTTAAATCAAATAATCCTCAAAGTCAAAATCATCATCAAAATCAAAACTATGATCAAAACTATATATATCAAAGCAACAATTATCAAAATGAAAATCAAAACTAAAAAATAAACAACCAAAATGAACAAAAATAAACAACTAAAATGAAAAAAAGGTAAACAACCAAAAAAAAAACAAAAGTAAACAACCAACATAAATTAGAAGTAAACAAATAAAACGAACAAAATGTAAACAAATAAAACGAACGAAATGTAAACAACCAAAAGGAACAAAAGATAAACAACCAAAATGAACAAAAGATAAACAGCCAAAATGAACAAAATTAAACAACTAAAATGAACAAAACGTAAACAACCAGAAGGAAGAAAAGTAAACAACTAAAATTAGCAAAAGGTAAACAACCAGAAGGAAGAAAAGTAAACAACTAAAATGAACAAAAGGTGTAACAACCAAAAGAAACAAAAATGAATCAGAAGTAAACAAATAAAACGACCAAAATGTAAACAACCAAAACGAACAAAATTAAACAACCAAAATGAATCAGAAATAAACAACCAAAAAGAACAAAAGGTAAAAAACTAAAATGAACAAAATTAAACAACCAAAATGAATCAGAAATAAACAACCAAAAGGAACAAAATAAACAACCAAAAAGAACAAAAGGTAAAAAACTAAAATGAACAAAAGATAAACAACCCAAAGGAACAAAAGTAAACAACCAAAATGAACAAAATTAAACAACCAAAATGAATCAGAAATAAACAACCAAAAGGAACAAAAGGTAAACAACTAAAATGAACACAAGATAAACAACCAAAATGAACAAATGTAAACAATTAAAACGAACAAAAGTAAACAACCAAAATGAATCAGAAATAAAAAACCAAAAAGAACAAAAGTTAAACAACTAGAATTAACAAAAGATAAATAACCAAAAGGAACAAAAGTTAACAACCAACATTAATCAGAAGTAAAACAACTAAAATAAAAAATAAAAAAATAAAATGAACAAAAGGTAAACAACTAAAATGAACAAAAGGTAAACAACCAAAGAAACAAAAGTAAACAACCAAAATTAACAAAAGTAAACAACCAAAAGAAACAAAAGTAAATAATCAAAATGAACAAAAATGAACAACTAAAATGAACAAAAGGTAAACAACCAAAAGGAACAAAAGTAAATAACAAAAATGAACAAAAATGAACAAAAGTAAACAATTAAAATGAATCAGAAGTAAACAACTAAAACGAACAAAAGTAAACAACCAAAATGAATCAGAAATAAACAACCAAAAAGAACAAAAGGTAAACAACTAGAATGAACAAAAGGTAAACAACCAAAAAAACAAAAGTAAACAACCAAAATTAACAAAAGTAAACAACCAAAAGAAACAAAAGTAAACAACTAAAATGAACAAAAATAAACAATTAAAATGAACAAAAGGTAAACAACCAAAAAGAACAAAAGTAAATAACCAAAATGAACAAAAATAAACAACCAAAAAATAACAAATGTAAACAATTAATATGAATCAGAAGTAAACAACTAAAACGTACAAAAGTAAACAACCAAAATGAATCAGAAATAAACAACCAAAAATAACAAAAGGTAAACAACTAAAACGAACAAAATGTAAACAACCAAAAATAACAAAAGTAAACAACCAAAAAGGAATCAGAAATAAACAACCAAAAATAATAAAAAGTAAACAACTAAAATGAACGAAAGGTAAACAACCAAAAGAAACAAAAGTAAACAACAAAAATGAATCAGAAGTAAACAACTAAAACGAACAAAACGTAAACAACCAAAAGGAACAAAAGGTAAACAACTAAAATGAACAAAAGATAAACAACCAAAAGGAACGAAAGTAAACAACCAAATTGAACAAAAATAAACAACTAAAATGAACAAAAATAAACAGCCAAAAGGAACAAAATAAACAACCAAAATGAACAAAAGTAAACAACCAAAATGAACAAAAGTAAACAACCAAAATGAAAAAAGGTAAACAACCAAAATGAACAAAAATAAACAACCAAAATGAACAAAATAAACAACCAAAATGAAAAAAGGTAAACAACCAAAATGAACAAAAATAAACAACCAAATTGAAAAAAATAAACAACTAAAATGAACAAAAATAAACAGCCAACAGGAACAAAATAAACAACCAAAATGAACAAAAGTGAACAACCAAAATGAAAAAAGTAAAACAACCAAAATGAACAAAAATAAACAACCAAAATGAACAAAATAAACAACCAAAATGAACAAAAATAAACAACCAAAATGAATAAAAGTAAACAACCAAAATGAGCAAAATAAACAACCAAAATGAGCAAAATGAACAAAATAAACAACCAAAAGGAAAAAAGTAAACAACCAAAATGAACAAAATAAACAACCGAAATGAACAAAATAAACAACCAAAATGAACAAAATAAACAACCAAAATGAACAAAATAAACAACCAAAATGTACAAAATAAACAACCAAAAGGAAAAAAATAAACAACCAAAATGAAGAAAAATAAACAATCAAAGTGAACAAAAATAAACAAACGAAAGGAACAAAAGTAAACAACTAAAAGAACGACGGCTCATCCTTCAAAGGAATGCCATGAAGGATTCACAGGTCTCTCCTTTTAGATCCTTCGCTTTACATCACTCAGGATATTCCTGGGATTTGAAAAGTACTTTAATCACTCAGTCCTTTTAGGATATTTGGGAATGTTTGTTATGTTGTTTGTACTTTTAGACTACTCATTTATGTCAAAAATGGTAATAATAGCAACAAAAATAATAATAACAATAATAATAATAACAATAATAATAATAACATTAATAATAGTAACAATAGTAATAATAATAATAACAACAAGAATAATAATAACATACTAATAATAACAATAATAATAGTAACCATAATAATAATAACAATAACAACAAGAATATTAAAACATTAATAATAGTAACAACAATAATAACAATAATATTAATAACAATTAGAATAGTAACAATAATAATAGTAACAATAATAATAGTAACAACATAAATAACAATAATAATAATAATAATAATAGCAATAATAATAACAACAATAACAATAATAATAGTAATATTAATAATAGTAACAACAATAATACAAATAATAATAGTAACAATAATAATAGTAACAATGATAATAGTAAAAATAATAATAACAATAATAACAATATTAATAGTAACAACAATAATAACAATAATAATAATAACAATATACTTTTATACTTTTATATAAGAATAATAATAACAATACTATTAATAATAATAATAATAGTAACCACAATAATGATAACAATAACAACAAGAATATTAGTAACACTAACAATAGTAACAACAATAATAACAATAATATTAATAACAATTAGAATAGTAATAATAACAATAGTAACACTACTAGTAGTAACAACAATAACAACAACAATAATAATACTAATAATAACAATAATAATAGTAACAATAATAATAGTAACAACAATAATAGTAACAATAATAATAACAATAATAATAACAATAATAACAGTAACAATAATAATAGTAACTGCAATAATAAAAATAATAATAGTAATAACAATAACAATAATAATAACAATAATAATAACAATAATAATCACAATAATAACAATAATAATAGTAACAATAATAATAGTAACACCGATAATAACAATAACAATAATAACAATATACTTTTATACATATTTATACAAAGAAGCAAATAAGGATTTGAATTTCCACTATGGCAAATACAAAAATAGTTTTTACAACACAGTACTTACATACATAGTATATAAAAATGTTGTTTTTGAAGATCTTATACATAGTTCATAAAAATGAAATATAAAAATGTGTTTTTTTAAATATTATCACAAATAAAACAATAAAAATTAATAACTTATAAAACTGAATAATCAAATCAATTTTATAACATGTAAAATAAAAACGATTTACTATTATATAGTACACAAACATTTTCTAGAAGAAAATATATTTAGAAAAAAATGTAATAACATTTAAAAATAATAATTCTTAATAAATTAATAACTGACTAGATCTTTACCTTATAAAATTGCTTATTTTAAATAATGTAATTTTTGTAGTTTCAAATAGCTATTGGTAATAATTTAAAGTTTTTTCATTTAACCCTTTATGACCCACTGGCGTTCGTGAAGTACATTAGGAATTATGTTATTTATTCTCCTAACAGCCCAGTGGCGTCTATGAGCGACATTAGAATAAAAACATATTTTTTCAGAAATATTTGAAATCTTAACATATAATATGTTATAAAAGGGTTCGACAAGCTTATATTTGTAAACAAATAACTTTTGCAATTTCAAAAATATAATTTGCGTCATATCGGGTTAAGGTGTTTACGTATCATCACTTGTAATTTTTTTTGAACTAAATAACAATTTAAATTTAAAGTTATCAAGTATACAAATCTAGTTTTACGAACACTGTAAAAAAGTGAGAAAGAAACAAATATTTTTCATACTTCATGAAACTATGAAAGTATACTTTTTTGTCCAAAATGACAAATTTATATTTATGTAACATATTCTATTTTCAGTAATTAATAAATGGCTTTTATATGGAGGACAACTGCTCACTCATCCATGTGGATTAAAAAAAGATGACATTCCGATGAAACCGGATCATTGAAAATATCGACTTTAACAAATATTATTGGTTATGTTCTTTAAATGAAGCTGTCATGTTTTCAATCCAAAATGCAGATTTAAAGTTGTACCTTTAAGCTTGTTTTGTAAATAATGCCTTCCAACTTCTTTAATGATAGCAATATTTTGAATATTTATAAATAAAATTATATTTAACATGCAACAAAAATAAATTTTCTAATGTATTTCTAGTTTTTATGAAATATTCCACAAAAAAACGTTTATTCTAAGTTTTCATTATATCGGAAGGGAGAGTTTGAGAGATAAAAACATAATTGAAATTTGAAGTTTCGCTAGATCCACAGCTATTTATTATGCATTAACTCACCCAAGTTTAACTTTTCATCTCCATACTACATTAGTTTAATATTTTGTCTAAATGTTTAATTAAAAAGTTTAAGAGATTCCATAGATGCTAACTGTGCCAGTTAGATATAGCTACATTATTCACGTGGTTTGAAGAACGAACAACGGGTAGTGGAAGGAAGTAGTTGAGAATTTCCATCACATTAATGCATGCGAAAGTGTAAACTAGTGTGCATAAGAAGGTGATATATGCTAGATAAATATTTAAATACAATGTTTTCAGTTGTTGAGAAGTTATATTTGTTGTGCGACAATACATCTAATTTGTTTGACTTTACCATACCACTTTAAATAACTTCCATTAAACATAACAACTAAACTTCTTCTACTTGAATAAAATAAATGATACTTACTAGATTCTAGAAAACATTCAAATTAATTCGCTATTAAATAACCAATACACAAGATATATTGTAAATCAAAATGATTGGGCCAAACCCAGTTTTTAGCACCACCACCAGGCTATGTACCCAATCGTCAATTCTAAAATTTGCAAGGATTGTAGTTACCAATCACAGATTAGACTGATATACATAACCCCTCACCACAGGAAAGGAAAATGAAATAAATACTTTTTAAGCTGAGGAGATAGCATACAAAAATAATTGTCATTTGCATCAATAGCCTGGTTCATGAGAGCCGAATTGACCACTCATAAAAGCGGTATATTCCCAATGTGACATTTGAATGTGTAAGAGGTGGCCAATGACTGTACTGCAGCTTTATGATATTCAAAGCATAGTCTGCTTTGAGAAATCTAGTTTCTCAAACAAGTGAAAATTAATTTGATTAATTACATTTTCAAAGAAAACCCTATTAACAACATTCAAAGTTTTATAGTTATTCAGTTTCTAAGGGATAAGCAATTATCACTTTTCTGTAAGTATAGTAAACTGAAAGAATAATTGGCTTTTGGGTAACAAATGTGTTGGATAAAATTTTACCACAGATAACAAAATCGTTGTAGCTAGCTTTAACCTTACCCCCAAAGTGATTTTTTTCATATCAAAGACAAATTCACAACTACTGATGAATATGCAACAAGACTGAATATTTTGGGGCAAATTGAATTCCAGAAGGTTCTTTCAAAGAGCATTAAGGACATGTTTTTCTGTTGCAAATTTCATGAATTAAATTACTGAAAAAATAGGAATTGATTAAAACCCATATAAATATAATTTTAATGTAACAAATTTTCACTTAAATATTTAACAATTTATACACCACTGAGAAATCAGTGTCCGTCCAACCCTTTCATATTAGTTCCTAGTCATCAACATTGAATCTTCCTCATCAGGTCAGTCTTAAATAGGTAAGGTAATCATTAAGGTTTTTGTGCAGTTAATTCCAAGTCTTGTTCCTCTCCCATGAATATTTGGTAGTTATTTAAATTGTTTCACAGCATTAAACTTTATACACTTTAGTTTTTTAGGATGTGGATTATTTATTTCCAAATGTTATTTGTCATAGTTTACTTAATTAAAAACGTCAGTGTGTGCGACTTGTTCCAGGTAATAGATATTAGATAAGGTTATTTTGTTCTTACCAGGGCTAAAAACAATGTGTATCTTTGCTTTAAGTTTTAATTAAACTCCATAAACTTATTATGAAAAGTTTATATAAAACTAAAAGGTTATTTTATTTGAAATTATCTAACTAACTATTTTTAGAACAAAGATTTTTTATGATGTAATAAAAATACTGAACATTGAAAACATATGAATTGCAACTTTGTGTTTGTTATTACATGCTTTTTGAAATAAATCTATATACCAACTTTACAAATTACATTTCTTTAAATAAGACATTTTAGAATTCATAGTTAACCAAAATTTGTATGAAGGTTCAGAGAAGTTTGTTTAAAACAATAGATAGAACTGGAGTTTATGACTTTGCGGGCAGTAATGTGAAGGAAATTTTTAACCTGCTGCCCTCAGCCGTCCAGGGTTTGCTCTTCAAACCACATAAGCAATGGAGCCTTATCCAATTGTACCATCCCTATCCACATAAATAGATGGTTCACGTAAGCTTTCATAGACTTCATTTTGCTTCGGCAGCTCATACTCTAAAGATATTTTTAGTTTTTCCAAAGCCCTTTGGTAACAATGATAAATCACTCTCTGGTGAACATTAATGCGCGCAAAGTCATAAACTAGTGTTCACCAGAGAGCGATTTATCATTATAGAACTGGAGATTATAAGCCTAAGATTTTTTTTTTCAAAAAATGACATTTCTTTCAATAATAGGCATTTTAGGAGTTTGTGGACTCTGCAATTATATCATTAAAGAACAGTTTGGTAATAATTCTCCAGAGGTGAGTTGTATTTTCTTTCTGAATACATGTTTGAAATAAATAATGAAATACAGAATTTTATTCAACAATTAAATCAATTTAGAAACCTTTTTAAATGTATAGACACAGCTTTTAATGTGTAGAGTCTACTAGTGCTTGTTTATTTAAGAATATAAGCAAAAGAAATTGTCCACTTATAATGAGAAATAGATTTAAACTTGAGTTTCAGCTTACCAATGCACTAGTGATAAAAACTACAATAACAATTAATTATCCATTTCTTAATCATGACACTACACGTTGTTTTTAAAATATAAAAACCAAAATTAAATATTAAATTTTGAAAAATCTAGAAGATGATTAATAAAAATCTAACAACATTGTTTTAATGTGAGTATATCCACAAGACTGAAGGAATGCAAACTTGAAATAATTTGAATAACTTGGACATTTGTAATGTGGAAATAATTTTACAATAGTTTAAATGTAAAATGTAGTTTTAATTTATTGGGAAGGTTTAGTAATTATCTTCGTCTTTTAGCATTTGTTCAATGAGCTTTCTTCTCTCTGCCTCACGCCTTCTATTCATGTCTGTAACAGACTCAAAATCCCGATTAGGTACAATTTTTGACTTGTGACTACTTGAGTCCAATTTCTTCTCTTTTTCTTTTGGTGGTTTCTCTTCTAGATGTGCAACTTCCACTGGTTTACCTGGTTGCCCCTTTTCACATTGAACTGCCATATCCTAGAAATGAAGTATTTTAATTTTACATAAAATCAAATTATATATTCCTTAGCAACTTCCACTGGTTTACCAGGTTGCCTCTTTTCACAATGGACTGCCATATACTAGAAATTAATTACTTAAACTTTATATAAAATCAAATATTCTTGAATAGAAAGTAAAAAAATAAAATAAATAATACTCACAGCTCCAAATTTTTCTTTATAATCAATTAATGCAGATCCCTTTTTTTCTTTAGCAACCAAAGCAATATTATTAATATCACCCCACTGTAACGATGAAAATATAAGGCGATAAATTAAACTGTGTTTTCAATTATGTGTGTAGGAATATTTTATTAAAAATTTAATTATTTCCATTAGATGAGTTTTATAAATATTGCCATAAATACCTTTCCAAAAAGCCATCTAATTTCTTCCTCGGTGTAACCAGGCCAATCCGGAGTGTTTTTCCATACTACTTTTATTTTGAAACTTTTTGGTATTTCAGCTTCTTTTTCTGAGGTAGAAAGTATGATTAACATCTTAAGTTTACATTTTGAGAAATTTTGAACACAACTCAAACATAGAATAATGACTGTTTAAAATAAAGGAAAATTCAAACAGGTACAGTACAAATTTTTACATTTAATTTAATTAACAGAGCTCTTTGCCTCTGTAGCTAATGTGATGTATAACACTCTATAATAATAATAAGAATAAAAAATGATTTAATTATTTTATAAATGTTCACATGATGAACTATTGGAAATTAAAAACCATGGATATGGTCAGTAGCAGTTTAGTTTTGATTTTGCAAGAATTTAAAATCCACCAAACAATAGCAAACCAAAGGTGTAAAAAGCAAAAGAAATAAATGCGAGTATGTATTCAATTTTTCTAATTAAACTTGATATGTAAGATTTTGAACATTATATATACTAATTAGTTAAATATTAATACATTTAAATTAAAACATTGGGTATACCATTAATTCATCGAATTCTCTTATAATTTTCATTATATTACTTTATCTTAGTATTATGTCTCTTGCTGTCATTACTTACACTTATAAATATGTCTGAAACTTTAGCTTGTTCTATTTGTTTAAAGATCCTCACATAAAACTATTTAGATTAATAAAACATTAGGAAATGTCAAAAATATATATCATATCATCTCACTATCCATAATTAAGTAGAGGAAATCTTGAAACACAGAACAAAATAATCATTAATCAGAAGGCAATAAAAAATAACTTCTGCTCAATAAAGATTAATGTACCTCTTCAAACAATAAACTTTGCCCAGATATGACATGACAACAAAGAAGCTGGAAAGACATGTTGGCAAGCCTTAATTTAGTATAATTTACTCAAAAAATATATTTTGTCAAGCTATAGAAGAATTTATAACTTTCAGATATTTAATTTATTTAAAAAAAAACAATTTTTTGACTTTAGAATCACCTTTTTTCTTCTCTTCTAGGAGCTGTGCATTTATTCTTTGTAGCTCTTCTTCTATCAATCTTTCACCTTCTTCAGCTAGGCGTTTCAATTCTCTTTTAAACCTGGAAATGTAAGACAAATAAATAAAATTAAAAAAATCAACATAAATTTTGATATAAGTCTCCATCAACTACAATACAGCAAAAGAATATTCTAGTACTAATAGACAACCAGGTGCTAAAAATAGACATATTGATTGGATTTAATTTAAAAGAAATAATAATAGTATAGATGATATATAAGCATTCAAGTCATATTCTAACGCCGACGAGGACATCGAAATTGCTACGCCTATGTAGAGCTTCGCTACACACGCTCGACAAAAAATGGTGTTACAAAGTGAGAAAATGTGATTTATAACATAAATAAATTTAACGAAGGAAGAATAGCCGGAATCTGGCAAACTGTACATCACACTGAAACACCTAACAACATAAAACAAACTTACAATTACCAACAAAAATCCTCTGTCACTTGGTTTGCAGATCTGAAAAACAAGGAATACATGTAATCAATCGGCAAGGGTGCAAATATTTTTTGTTGCAATAATAATCTGTTATTCTGTCATACCTCCTCAATCTTATAACTTTTATTTTAAATTTTTTAGGAAACCACGTAGGGCTGAATAATAAGCTTCCTAAATCCTGCGAGAAGGAACCACCCATCAGCACATTCGTCATCTAACCTTGACCATTAAGCCAATCCAGGGTAACATTTTGGTATAATGGATGACATTCTCCAACAAGAATCATCTCCATTCCATTGATTCTTGCAGGATAATAAATGGTGCTTGGGAGATTACTTCTCGCTTGCTGCCAGGAGGAATAACCCTCTGTCAATCTTTGACCAATGGATGAAGCATCCCAAAGAGGTTTATCCCAACCTGGTGAGTTGTCATATGGTCAAGTTCATACCCTGTGAACCAGTCACTTTGGTGTTGGGCTTACAACATCTTATGCAGAAGGACAACTCTACCTTTGAGCCGGAAACTGGCAATTCTCTACCATGGTGGGACTCAAGTCACCAACTTATCTGGTAGGATGGACAGCTTGCGACAGGACCTATCGTTAGATGAACATAGATCACTGCCTCCATACTATCAGAGAAATTAATTGGGCAGCACAGACGGAACCAGGGTGAAACAAGACGCAAGGACTTCCTGATTGGTTCTTGCCGATATGACACAGAACCTGGATCTAGCACTGTCACCTCTGATTCCGCCAGACTGTCCGATTCTGACCACTCAAACGGATGAAGACGCATTGACATACAATGATTGCTACCTAATGGATCGGCACTGATGACCCCCAACCATGAAACCATAATTGAAAGATCTGCACATACATTTTTCTGGAACTCTTTCATAGAGGTCTTTCATTCCATGGTTGATGCAATCCCGAAAAATTTGTCGATTTCACCGACGTAGTATTTTGCTGTTGGCTAGTTTGGAAGGTAGGGTCATGGTTCCTGGTATCAACTGGTGATCTGGACAAAATTTGGTAGGGGATAGGGAGAAACAGACCAACATTGTGACAACCAATGTATCTACTTACTTGTTTAACTTGAATGAACCCATAAGCAGTCACCACAGAATTTCCCCCCGTAATAGGTAACCTCTTCTCTCGGATACATCCATAGAGGGAACTTCCATGCCAGGGAAGGCACACTTCACTGTGTCATTCTCACTTCATTTTCTTCTTGAGGAGAGTTCCAATTTCAACAGGAGTATGATTTTGGAGATGGAATTAACAATCAATACTTGAACCAATGATCAACATATTGAGACAAGCACTGATATGAAGGTAAGGCAGGTTTTTCATTGGTTAAGCACACGCAACTGGGCAAGGAGCCAGCCTCAACATTGCCAAGCTGCAATCCTGAGGACCTGAACTCAGGGAAGGTCTCCACTTTCATGCGAGGAAAAGAGTTCAGTCAGGTATTGTTACTATTCTTTAACATTCTTTAACTATCAACTTTCGGTCAAGGGTAAGAAGATCTCAATACCAGAACATTTGGGGTCTTCCCAACCTTCACCATTTCTTCAATCATGGATGATATATCGGAATCCTGATTGCCATTTCCAGCCTCCTGACAAAAACCATCATTGTGGGCAATTCAGCAGGTCCAGGCACTTCCTGGACGAGCCTAGATATGAACATATCGTTCTTAATTCTCTTTGACCTGCTACCATAATCGGAACTCCCAATTTCATATAATTTTGAGTGCTTTAAATTTTTTTTCACCAAGATTTATGGAGGAGGTACGACGTCATAACAGCAACTAACTTCAACACATGTCAATCCAATGCACACAATGTGATGGTTTAAGCACTTCATCCAATGATTGTGAGAATTTAAATATTCTTGCAAAGATCGTGATAACACTTGTCATATTATATTTATCACCAGAAATATTGGAAGGGGAAAATTTGACAACAATGTCTTATATGAATTCAAATACCATCTGCCCAATCAATCAACAGATGTTTCTATACTTACGGGCATAATAACTAACGGCTAAAGCCTACTTTTTTTTTTGGGACCGGAACCAAGGTAAAAAATCGCCGGATACCACCAAGTTAGTCTATAAGCAAGGCTAACTGG